>UELX01003788.1:0-21257 GCA_900480035.1 Eupelmus urozonus
ATGCTAAAACTTTTGAAAAATTTTACTTACTTAAAATATATAAACTAAAATATGTATATAAACTAAAAATTCATCATTAATCACTAACATCAAATTTCATTCGCAAAGAACCCTACCAACAAAAATAATCCAACAAACCCAAATCCCACCATCAAACCCCCAACCCACACCTCGATCCCCATAAACCAGCTGAGCAACCTTCACCTTGACAGCGCGACATCAGCTGTTGCCAACGCGGCTTACAGCATCGCGTAAGAGCAATATCCGCGGCATAAACTGCAGATATACAGCTCCACGGCCTCGAAACTGGCGCGCGCTCCTTACACAATACCGGAATCCTCGGATTCTCCCGATCGTCTCGTTTCGGTGGCCGCGCATAATCGAAGCGAGAGAGCTAGCAGATGGAACTATGCGTTATGCAATGTTACGTATGCGGCCCCGCGTGCGGGCGTGCTAATGCCTTGGCGAGAGGATGTGATTAGGTCTGGACGACTAGCGGTTTATATGGTGTTGGGGATAAGATTTTTTGTTTTTTTTTCGGGGTATTTTGTTTGTTGTGATTTTTAATTAGCGTTATTAAGAGTGTTATGGTGAGGATTAATAATTGATTCTGGAAATTTAAATAAATTATGTCGCGCTAGGTAATTGGCTATAGGTATTGTCACACTTTTATGTAATAGTATATTAGTTCTTTTATTTAGTTTGTATTTTTATTACTTATTATTATGAAGACCACCACGTGTAACTCTGTAAATATCATAATAATTAACTTCTAAGTACAATCATTTGAACAAAACAATTACTTTAGTTCATTATTGTTGAGTTTTAGAACTAATTTTACTTTAATAACTTGAGTAATCTTAATAATTTTAATAACTTTAAAACTCTTTTGTACTTTTTCAGTTTTGCGAATTAGTTTCATAACATTTAAATTCACTGAAACGACTTTTAAAACAAATGCTCGCAATTAGCTTGCCAAGAAGTTTCCTTTCTAAAATTGCAACTAACGGCAATACTTTTTTCTGTTGAGACATTCAAAATATAAAAATAACTATCACTACAGAACTTTCTTACTTACCGAATTTAATTATTTCTATTCTATAACTTTTTAAATTAAAAACCGATTTAATTAATTGTAGAAACAAAAGTCTACCATTGAACCATCATAAAATCATCATTCACAAAATCAAAACCGAATAAAAAAAGGTTCGTAGAAAAATAAAGTCCACCGAACCACATAAACACCTATAAACCACGCAAAAATCTCCAAGAACTCCACATAATCCAGCTCGCCAAATACGCTCACAAAGTGGCGAGCTCGAACAGATCGAACCTTATACATCTGTCAACTCTGCACAGAAGCACAGATTCGCCTCGGTTAACTTTACGCACGTATATATTCAGGATTCGAATATTAGTTTGCCATTACCGCAAGCACGATTCTATAGCTTGTTTTTCTGTAAATGGTAGCACCACATCTTCTTCAACGTCGAGCTAAGGAAAAGGAAAAAACAGAGGCGCTCCCGAAAAGTTGGAATAGCCGAAGTAGTTTTTGCCGGAAGTTGCTGAACGGATGCTCGGTGTCGCTGTTATCGATGGCTGGACAGTTTAGAGTTAGGGTATAAAGTTTTAGGCGATGCTTTGTCCGGTACTTTTTTTTAATGTAGCGAATGATGTTTACTCAAATTTATGGGTTTAGGTAGTTGGAGAGTTAATTAAAGGGTTTGTTTCGAGGGATTATTATCAGAAGATTAAAAATTCAATAAAAAATTAGTGATGTGTTTGTAAAATAAAAGTTACATGCTTCTGCCTTGCAAAATAGAATATTAGTTTAACAAAATTAATTTGAAGTTTAAATATTTGAATAACCTGCAATCTTAACTGAAACTAATCATCTCGATAAAACTTTACCAACATACGTAATCAAATGCAACAAACTATAAATTAATATCTCTACCGCCACCCAATCCCACTCCACAAAAATCCCTCATTCATCATCTCCCCTAAATAAAACTAGAAAATTCCATTCCACCGCAAACCTAAAAAAAAACTAAAAAGACGACGCAACTCCCCGGGAACACCCACGCAGCAATACACTCCCCCGAACTTTTCCATAGATAAAAACAGACGCGCGAATCAATGGAGACCCGAGCGCGCCGCTTAATTATTCCGCGAGAATCGCGCGCGAGTCCGGACCGCCCGTAACTTTACCATAGAAATGAAAATTCAGTTCCAGCGCCCGGCGCAAAAGGCAGCGAGATATACAGAGGAGCTGCGGTGTATGCACACGCGTGCGGGGGTGTATATTCGCGCGTTCAATGAATTTTCGATAGGATCGACGGGGCTGGGGGTGTATAGCGCGGGGAAGTTCGCAGTCGAATGTTGATGGGGCTTTGTGAGCGCGAGAGTTGATTTTTGTTTTAGATCGAATTTTTTGTGTGGCTTGGTGTTGGTGAATTAGCATTTGGGTGGAGCGAGAGGTGGGTTAGGGAGTGGGTTGGGTGAAGTTGGTTTGAATTAGTGGATTGATGCGTGGGTGAAGGAGAAAGAATAAATTTGAAGGATTGAATTTATAAATGGATTGATAAGAGCTATGACGTGAAACTCATAGTGTGAACGTATTGCATAAGTGTAGAAGCACTTTAACGCTTTGGCGTTCGTAAGAATGAAAGCGACGAAGATAAGTAATATTTATTTTGAAGATAAGTAAAAGATAAGTAATACGATTTTGAATTGATTATAATCGAACGAATTAAATGTGCTTTCTCATTCCGGTCTTCAAAAGATTATTAAATCATTTGTAGATCTTAATTAATTAAGCAGCATTTATTTAATTTCGGTACCAATACGATTTTTAAAATTGGAACTTATTGATTTTCATTAATCATTTCTACGACTTTAAACATGAATACTTAATACTTTTCAGAATAAAAATGAATCTATAACGATCAAAGAACTGAACTTTTATAAAAATTTGAAAAAAAAATTAATTTCCACCTTTACGAACACGTCATAAACATCACAAAAGCAAAAAAAAAGTCCACACATCATCAACCCACCGCTAAACGTTCACCAAAGCTTAGATGAAACCAGCCAGAAGACGTCCCGGAGAAAGACTTACAACAAAATGACTCGGCGGAATGTCAGGCACGCCTCGCGTATCAGCGTCTCCCGAGGCTCATTCGAGTCCGCTCGCTTGAGATGAAAATCGAAACCGGAAACTTTTCGTGCGTGGAATGCCGCGTCTAGCCTATATATTTTTTTCTCTCCCATCTCGTTTTCAGCAATATTTTTCGCGATGGAGAAGCTCGCCTCTATTTTCGGCGGATTTCGAGCCTCGAACTGCGGAATCGAGTCTAGACTGTCCCCCCCGAGTTTAGGATTTCCGGGCTGCGCTGGGAAATTTTCGCCGATGCGCTAGACTATATATGTGGGTTAAGCGACGTTACAAGTTAGCGTATATAGCGTTACTTGATGCCGCTCGGCTCGTAAAAGCGCGCGTTTGTTTTGGGAGCCGCGAGAGCTCCAAATGTTTTTGTGTACACATCTCTCGAAGGCGAATCGCAGCGCGCGCGCGCGACAAACAGGAAAGAGCCGGATAAAGCGCGATAAAGCGAAATCCGGAGTTGGCGCGCCGAAAAGTCTAATGTTACGGAGACGCTGCTGTTTAATGGTCTGGCGATGTATATTTAGGTAAGATCGATGAATTGTCAATTCTAAAGTGGTTAAATTTTAGTTTCGACAAAGTCTTTTTTAAACCCATCCCGTAAGACTGAAATTGCGTTAATTTGAAGCTGTTTGTGCAGCGATATGATCTCTACAAATTAAATTTTCGCGAAAATATCACGTCAATTAAAAGCGATTTCGGATACGCCATTCAGCGATATCATCTCATTAACTACGATGATCGAGCAATTACCGCTCGAATAATTGAACTATACTCCGATTTTTCCGTTATCACGCAATCATCTTACGCGCCTATGCGTTCCACGCATTTTATAATCTCATTAGCTCCGGTATGATTTAATAGCGATCCACATTATTCGAGTTCCGGCGCAAATTGAACGCAAATTTACTTACACAGACGCGCTAGTTATTTCCTCGGAAGCCGCTCGGCAGCTCTCGGAAAATCTCGTTGAATAATTTCCGAACTTAATGCCCGTAGCGCGAATCTTCCCACGTCGCTTGCTCCAAGGCCCCGGGAATATCAAGCCTGCTCAATGGACCAAGGCGATGCGTGAAAAATTTATACCGTGCCATTTTATCCACTGATTTCGGCCGGTAAATAACAAACGCAAGTTCGTTGAAAATTGTTATTAGGATTGAAAACATTGGATAAAAAGTAGAAGTATTATTCTCCGTCGTTAAACGTAGGAGGTATATACGCGTCATCGGCAACGGCGCGTGAGAGCACTTGAACATACATTTATCCAGAATCTCGGGGTTCTCAGGGAAGTTTTAGCTCGCGGGTATTACGTACTTGTGAAACTGGGAGATGGCGAGATAAATTGCAAATAGTCCTCGAGCGTGATTGAAAGTGTTTATTTTGGAGGTTTGAATAATGTACTGTGGAAGCTGGTACAATGGGTAATGTGATTGATTGTTTATGTAAGAATGGTAGTTTTGAGCGTGAAGAATGATTGCTTTCTATAGCTTGAGGTTATTCAATATTATATCGTGTGTTGGTTTATAATTTGATTTTAATGGTTTTTGATACTCTTTGATCAGCAAGTAATGTTACAGCTAAGAAGAAAGTTCGGATAATTATTGAGTAGTTTCTGTTATCTACTTAGATTGTACCATATAACGTAAGTATACTGATATTACCAAAGTAGAGCTTATTGAATCAAAGTCATAAGTGCATTTTGAATTCAGATTTATTGTAAACTCTTAAATCATTAAAATATGTTTCATATACAACGAAATTTAGATCTGCAATGGTAATAATTACATTTTTTAATTATTTATTACAACGTTTATTAGAGATAGCGAATATACGTTTTAAGCATGAATAAATTGATGCATTCGGCATTGAAGATCAAAATAATATAGGGAAATGTAAATATGCATTACAGGACTATATTCCTCCGATCAAGCTTCCATCATCAGAATTATACATCACAGGTGGATATAGGTTACATATTACAGTTGCACGACTGAGTACTGAGTGATCTATCTACGAGTGTCAGAGTTATTCGTCTGAATTATGGACCAGTGAATGAGACAGTTTTCCATTATTTTGAAATGATTACAATTCTTATATTATTAATAATCCAGTTATTTTTTTATTTGTCATGAACTTTTCAAGTTACTTTTTCATTAAAGTCTTGTACTTAAAAGTTGAAAATACTTAATTTCTATTTAAATTTGCTAAAATAAGTAAACTACCTAAAATAAGCTTTATTAACATTTTAATTAAACAATTTGACTTAAATAAGTTTAACAATACCAAACTTTAATTCAACATCGTTTCTAAAACTTCACATTCTTCTCAATCACTCAAAAATTTCACACCCCAAATCCAACCCCTAAACAAACCAATTAAAAAACCCTCACTCTCCCCTATCCCCCAAAAAAATCCTCCACCCCCACCTAATTCCCCGCTCGCATTCCTCATCACGCGCCTCGTCAATAAAAACCCCGCACACTACTCTTTTCCTCCTCAGCCATATAATAACGATAACGACAAACAATATCCAGCTGTACTCGAGCACGCGCCGCGCCGATAAATTATCCACGCGGCGCGCTCGACGTCAGCTGCACGCGCATTAGACGCATCCCACTAATACTCGAGAGCGCAAACGCGCAAGTGCGTTATCAGCCATTTATCAAGCGCGCCCCGTGTGTCTAATGAGCGAGATCTACACTTTGCGAGAGCGCGCGCCCAGGCTGTATCTTCGTTTGGCCGAATATATTTTGCGGGCCTATTGTTGGATATGTGGAGGTAGGCTGTAAAGGGTGATGAATGGCTGATTAGAGCTTTTACAGTCGAGCTGTGTGGGTGGGAGTGGGTAAAAAGGGATTGATGGAGATTAATGGCTGGGGGGCTGGGGGGACAAATGATTTTGAGGGGGTGGGGCTTTATCGGAGGTATTGAGTATTGTTTGCAGCAGGTGAATTTTGAAGGTTTATTGTGTAGGGATTTTGGGCTTGATACTGTTTATCGGGAAACTGGAAGTAGTGGATGTGTGAAATAAATTAGAGGGTGGAGTTTGGTTTGGTTTTTAAATTGATTATTTTTCATTGGAAAATTCATTTCAATTGGTATGAAAACTTTAGATGCACAATCAGCTTCTAAGTTAAGTTAAACTTCTAAGTTAAGTTCTAAGTTAAGATAAACTAAAATTCTATATTTGAAATTCACTGTGCATTCGTGTATCATCAACAGGTAAAATAAATTCAAAATCACGAAAAAAAGAAAAAATAAAATTGAAGCACGCCTCTTGCATTGACACATATAAATCATTACAATCGAGAAATAATACGACCAGATATTATCGCTTTTTTGTCGTTAATGTTACACCGCCGCTAAAAATGTATCACTGTTTACAGTAATTGTACCTTTGGATATTGAAATATACTTCCGATAGAATGTACTGAAAATTCCATAATTTTTATTAAAATAAAAATGCTTCACATAAATATTTAAATTATTGGATGTAGATAAATATTTAATTCTTTTAGTATTGTTAATCGAATAAAATTTCTAGGTCATACGGGAATTAGCTTGTTACCGTGGCTAATCTAAAATTGGTCGCAGCTGTTTCTGAATATACCCCATTTCATTCCTGTTTTTTTAGCAGAAAATGTTTTTGGCAAGAAAACATGCGATTTACTAAGTACAGTAACTATTATGAGTAAGTACTAATATAATCTGTAATCCGGACCGGCATCAAATAGTGCTTATGACATTAGCGTTTACGACTAGACCTGGGCATATGGCCTATAGTTCGGCATGGATCAAATACTTTGTATCCGTAATTACTTGTTATTCTGAAAATGTCTGAAAAACTAGTTGAGACATGCACAGATTAAAATAAAATAACTAACCATTCCAAGTGTATCTGCGAAAAAATGTTTTTGGATTTTTCTACTTTTCTTAATATGAATTTCCATAGTATTAAGCAATATAAACAGTACTGAACTACAGTGGGCTAGCACAATCTTACAATAGCCTAGTTTTAATGATCTAAAAATGTAAAATTTGAAATTGTTAAAAATATCCCTTAGTGCTTAAAATTTAATAATCCGTTTTGAATAGGGGTACATTATATCTCGTGATCTAATCGAGGTAGATCAATTATTCAAAGTGCATATTTTAGCGCTTTTTGGCGATAATTTTGCACTGCAACTAGAAATTTATCGTTAATAACGCTATCACAAAGTGTACTTCCTACTCTAAAATTGTAAGAAAAAATAAAGATTCTTTTTAAAAAAGGCAAAGGTTAAAAAGTAGCCAATATTCTGTTATATAGATTACTGTAGCACAGATCTTCTATGAGGTTCTTTACTCGTAATCTAATGGAGATTTAATTTATGCAGCAATTGATGTTTTTCAATTAATTTTGAATCGCTGAATAATCGCGATCATTTTTTTTAATTTCATTATTTATTTATAGAGCTTACATTTATTGAGTACAATTGCTAGATTCATGAAAGAATAAAAGCAGAAACGATATTACAACTTAAAAAGGGTCGTAGACACAATGACCAGTATATATAAGTGAAAAATCTGACTGATAGTATAAACTTTGTATACAGACGACATTCAATCGACTAAACAGACAAAAGATGCTTGGATGCTCAGTCATGACTGAGTGAGATACATAAGTAAATGCATACGAGTAAAAAAGAAAAGAGAATAAGGCTTTGTATCAAACAGTCTAAACGATCACAGTCGGAAGTAATGCGAAAGCGATTCCAATTTAACGATTACACGTAATGAATTTTTGATTTTAGCCGGCAAGAATATTACACGTCATGAGAATGCTGACCCTTTCAATCGAGAGCTATTAAAGCTTATAGTATGCCACACAGACAAAAAAATCATTTTCTCATAGTAAATTAATATGTTAAAATTATTTACGTTAAATTTTTATCATTTCTCACGCAAGAGCGTCGGATTTTATTTTTTTAAATAAGGCATCTATTTCAACTTTAAATGCTATATGCTATACCTATCCTGAAATTATTCCTTCTACAAAGTCATGATAAATAAAACTAGTTTATTGATCCTATGATAATTTTTTACTGCTTTTGAGATTTTCTCGTGACATTTGAGTAAATCTATCCGGTAGTTTAGCTAACTCAGTCTAACGGAAGATTCCGAGATCGTAACCCATTAAAGTAGTTTTTTTCAAATAAAAATAGGTTTACAATAAATTTTCTTAATTATACGAAACTTTAACTAATTAATAAATGTTTATAAAGCAAATTTAATAAATAGTATCTCCGTTGAGTAACTGGTAATGGCAGTTTCAAAGCTGCATCTTCTTGCGTACACGTGATTACTTCAGCTGATAGATTTCCACAGATTATGATAAAGAACAATTTTTGTTCAGCTTTGGAATAAGGCTTCCAATTGAATATTTTATAATATTACTTTTGTAAAATATTTACTCTATAATAGTTTATACTGCATCTTCAGCTCTGTGACTGCTGGTATCATTTATGAAAAATATTTACAGAATGAAAATTAATTAAAAGTACAAAGACTAAGGTAATATAGATTAGAAGAGCACGTATTAAAAAATTTGTGAAATATTTGCCAAAAATTCGTGTATTTCCCATTAAAGTGATTGCCACGTGAGAGATGCGATTGTAACTGGATCTAGTTCTTCCGCAAGTTTTGCAATGAAAAGAAGATATAGCCAAAATCCTCTGGACCGTAAATATAATATCGCGAAAAAAGACACTGAAGCACGAATTTCTCGAGAAAAGAATGCGCTGAATGAAGAAATTTGATGGAATGCTTTATGATTGTCAAAACTAACAGGAAGTGCGGATTCGAGATTCAAGAAGTTCAATTGAAATAAAAGCATATGACAATATTTTGATAAAATAAACATTAGCTTTGCTTAAGTTCGTGTCGCAATAAAAGTTTTTAGCTTCCAATTGTTTACATACATGGAAACCGATTATAAATCTTTTTCTTGTTAAAATAGTCTACTTAATTATGAAATTAAATAAATAATTATTGTTATTGCAAAATCATAGAGCACTAATTTTAATCCGTGAATTTTTACAAAATTTGTAATAATGTAGTTCGTTTGATACACATATGATTTCAAGATTATTCCTCTTGTTTATCTATTATTATAAATTGTTAATGACATGACACTTAGTGTATTACTTTCTAAATAATTTATTAAATTGTTTATTTTTTTTTGTAATGTAACATCAAATTAAATAGTAGAAATTTTCTTTAAGTTTCTGAATGTATTTCGTAGTTTTAGTACGCTAATGAATAAAAGTTTCTTTAAGAAATTGCACTGCTAAACAGTTAGCAGCGGTTTTATTAGCGGAAAGTGCGATATAAAAACTTAATGATGCAATGAAAATCAACGTCATTATCGTGCAGATTTGATCACAATATCGCCGAATTTAAAGACTGAATTTAAAATTTATAATGCACAAATTTTGACCTATGAATTGCATTAATAATATTTATTCTTAAACAAAAGTCGGCACGGTAGAATTCTACAATAAAAATAGTTGTATTTGAATTTTCTGATACATTGTTATGCGTAAAAAAATCTTTTTACTTATACTTAGATTAACTTAATATTACAAAAATGTAGATATATTTATATTGAGAATAAGATAAAAATAGTTTTCAGTATATTAAATAAAAAGTTTAATTTTTGCTAGATCAAATGATTAATACCATTGAATAAAATTGAATTTCCTGTTGATAAGAGAAATATATATATAACTGATTTGATCTGATCAACTCTGGTCAAGTATGTTCTAGTTAACTTGAGTTAAAAAGTACATATACGTTTTGATCAAGCGTAATCTGGTCAACTTAAGTTGAAAAATAAGGGTTTTGATCAAAATTAGATTAAGCTAGAACAAATTTAGAATAACTAATCAAACAAACTCTCTATCTACTTGTAAAGGTAAAATAAATAATTATAGCCAAATTCAGAATTTGAGTAATAAGGGGAGAGCAAAAATGAAAGTATGAAGTATTTTTAAATTAAAGAAGAAGATAAGTAATAATAAGAAAAATCAAAAGAGAGAAGAAAAAAGAGTGGTAAATACATGCGTACTACGTATTATATCTTCTTAAATAAATTTTAGAAAGTTGCAGTTGTAACTTTCTAAAATTTATTTAACAAGAAATAATGCACTTCCAACTCTTTATTTACTATCAACGACCTTCTTAAAATTTAATCAATTTTCATCAACCAATGATCTCAGTTCACATTTCTCCGAACAAATTTAGTGATCTAGAGTCTTGATAGCGTTAAAAACACGTGACGTGCAAAGGGCAAAAACATCACAGCTGAATGTAAGAGTGACAGAGAGAGAGAGAGAGAGAGAGAGAGAAATACCTGAAGGGAGCGCAACAATGAAGAAAGGGAAAAACAATAGGAGAGAAAAGGCAACACAGAAAAATTTCTCTCTCTCACCCTCTGTACTATTCCATTTCATTTGCCAAAAGTTCAGAGAGAAGGTGCAAGAGAAAGAGACAAAGAGAGAGAAAGACGAGTGAGTGAGAGAGAGAGAGAGAGAGAGAGAGAGATATCTGGAGGGAAGGACGGAAAGGTATAGGGTGTAGGGTCCGACCGGAGGAGTTGACAGGCTCAATGCAAGTACAGTCTCCGCCGTATATTACAGAAAAGGTGAACAGAGAGTCAAAGCCTCAAAGCGCAGCGAAGAAGTGGAGGGGGCCCAAAAGGTGCCTCTCAGCTCGTATATACACACACATAATATACAAATGCCAAAAGGAGGGGGCTTAAAAGAGAGAGAGAGAGAGAGAGGCGCATCGTTTAACGGTAGATATTACACACAGCGCGCGTGTGCCATTGGCAAATTCTTCCTCTCTCTCTCACTTGTGTACATCTGTCAGTGCGGAGGCTGCTTACCTGCTCTCTCCCTCTCTCTCTCTCTCTCTCTCTCTCCATCTCTCGGTTCAACAGTTCGTTTCCTCCGCTCCGCGAGCGCGCGCGCGCATGTATAGAACGCGCGCAGAGAACGAAAAGAGAGAGACGGAAAGAGAGCCGGGCCCCGCGCGGGGACCGCATATAGCCGAGCGAGCGAGCGCAAGCCCCGACAGTAGTAGACCAAGCGCGTTTCCAGCCGATCGATCAGAGAGCTGCTCTCTCTCTCTCTCTCTGTCTCTCAGCTTTGCTTTTCCGTGCGCGCGCTCGCGCGCTCTCCACGCATTGTTCCTGCCTTGTAATTCTTTTTGCGCCCCGGCAAAAATAGCCAGGCCGTGTTACGAGAGCAGTCGCGGAAAATGGCCTTAGATAAGGCCTGAGTGCGCCCTTTTTACCGGGCCAGAGATCGGCAACGGGTTTCCGACGCAGTGACAGCTCTTCCCTCGTGTAGTTTTCGAGCGAGGTAAAATCGGCAGTGAAAGACACTTTTATTTATTGTTGCCTGTATATAACAAAGTGCTGGTTGAAGCGGCGAATGATGGACCTGGGATTCGAAGTTTTCGCGCAGAATCGACGGAAGTGACGTCAGCGCGCTCAGCAGCCGCACGGAACGCCCGGTACAGTAGCAGCTAATGGTACGTATATAAGCGACTATTACGAAAGCGAAAATTCTTTTGATTTCGCGGAGCAATTTTTATGTACGCGGCTCGTAACTCGTGTTAACGTTAAAAAAAAAAAATCCGGCTGACCATTGTTCTCGCGTTATTCCGAAGCTGGACGATTGTTCTGGGTAGACAGTGCCGATTTACGGCTGTCTCGATGAGAAAGGATTAACGATTTTTCGCGATGACATCTTGACGCTTTGGAAAATTGCTGCTTTGAGAGCTGGATGGGAGAATCGGTTGGGATTAGGTCGGATTAGTTGGGTGACAACAGAGTTTTAAAGTTTCGGATCTGGATGGAACGAGTTTTATGCTGGACCGAATGAATTGGTCATTATTTTGTTGAATCCGAGACGTTAAGTAAGGAATGCAAGAGATCGGGATCTTAAATAATAGAATGATTAAAAGAAAAAGTTGTATTATCACTGTAATATTGTAATGAATTTCAAAAACTAACTCTAATATTAAATTATCGTGTGCTCTGACCAAGCTTTATTTTACTCGAAATGCATCCTCGTCTATTGTTTCAAATAGTCATTCAACACTGAAATCGTAACAATGCAATAACTCCAGAGCATTACTTTACTTTCCAAGAGAGAAAAGAAGAAAATACATATTTGATTGAAGATGAATAGGTGGCGGACAATCGCGTCACTTGTACATAACGATACTCATCACGTGCCAGTGTGATGTAGACGGTTTATTGAAGTTCAAGTTTACAGTCGTTAAAAATTTGAAAATGAGCTTAAACTACGGTTAATCTTTATCATAAATCACATAATTTATTTAAAGTTTCAGCTGTCTTCTGTTGTTCTCGCCTATAACAGATTGTACGATCATAAATAATATTGTGAATCGGTTATTTTTCAACAAAGACACCGACCTCGACTAAGTCTCATTCGAAAAAGGAAGTAATGGTCTGGATTAAATTGAAAAAAAAATGTAAACCTTACGAGTCACATTTTGTTACGTATTTGTCTTGTCAAAAAAGCGTTAGTTCTAGCAAGCCTTTTTTATTCGAAGCAGATTTCTTGAATCCGTGAAATAATATTGAAACTATTCGTGATTAATACATTCGCAATTAAAATTTAATCAGGCTTTTTGTTTCGTATTGTTATATCACGAAATTATCAAATATAGCACGATATTCAGAACAAACAAAGAACGCGATTCTCGTGAATTAATTAAACTTTTAATGGAAAAAATTAATAATATTTGAAATAATTTTATTTTTATAAACTGTATACAACAAAAATGAATCATTTAAAATACAAAATTTTTCTCATAAAAATAATCACAGTTATTTCAACTTATTGACTTATATTTATTGAAGAAAATCTAATTGAAATACATATTATAAAATATTGAAAACCATTATAGCGAGTTTACAAAATTCTTCTGTGACACATATCATATTAAAAATTATAAGAAACATTTAATCTACGTTTAATAATAGCGAGTCATTGCAAAAAATATTTATACATAGACAAGTTCAATGAAACTTTTGTCGATCATATATTCACGCATCGTTCTACATGACTTAAAATTTTGATTTAATATATTCTACCCGCGTCACATTGTATACGTAACTAGAGCCTTTGGCAATGGCCAAAATTTTAATTATTTTATATAAGCAACAGTCGATATTGTCCGTATTGTCATGCTACGAGCGATTGCGTTTTTTTAATTCGGTGTACTCGAAAATTGATGAACGTGCAGTAAATACAAGTATCGCATAGGGGTATCATTAATAAAGTTATATCATGATTACCAAACTATAGTATTGGTTCAATTTTCTAATATTAAGTTAATCGAATCTCTGTAATTCGTAAGTAAAGTAAATCAAATTTATTTGTTTCAAATTTTATTTATCATTTTGAACTATTCTAAACTTTAAAAAAGAGAAAAACTCAGTTTAAGAACAATTATATACAAAAAGTTAAAACAGATTTGAACCATTTACTATAATTCTATTAGTTATTATCCATACAGCTTTCACTTCTTTTCGAAATTGTCATTAGCGTATAATCGTCTAACATATAATTACAACTGCTTTCAAAATATGATAGAACCAAAACGCGCCACACCAAACAACCATTACATCACAGACATATTACTCTATCAAACCCAACCATTCCCCAAAACAATAATCCAACAAAAACACGAGCTGAATCACAAAACTACCAAAACCTCCGCTCAAAAACCCAAAAACTCTCAAAAACTCTCGATCCTAAATGTCCTCGAAAAGCCCGGTCCAAAGCACGCGCCACACGAATTAAAGCGAATATATTCACGCAGCCAAATAACCGGAGTGGCGCGCGCTCGTAAGAGAGAGAGAGAGAGAGACCCCACTGGCTTTCTTAATGACAAAGCTCGCAAGCTGCTGGCTTACGCTCCGGCTATTTTGTAATCCCGCAGCGAGGAGGTGGGCGTTAAGGCACACGCGTGACGCGAGAAGATCCGGTGCCCGCGGCTCTCCGGGAGCGGGAGGTAAAACGCCGACTCATTGTGTCGAAGAACCCCCTCATTACGATGCCAGACTCTCCACTGCTGCTTCTTTCTTCCTCTCTCTCGCTCTCTTGCTGTGAGATAACTCGTTTTTTTTATAAGGTTCCTTGTGATAGTAGTTTGGTAGGATTTTTGGGTTGTTTGTTGGGTTGAAGTGGACGCTTGGAATGCTGGTCCTAGAGGGATGACATCGTCTGGATGATATTGTTATAGGCGTGTATTTGACGTGTGTAGACGTGATTCGTAAAAGGGTACTCTAAGTTGTTTTTTGGGTTATAGGCTGTGCGTTAATGTGGAAAGAATTTGATCTAGAGTTAGATTTACGAAATTCTAAATATATTTGTAGAGTATAGTAGTCTGGATTAAGAAAATTAGTTTTTCATTGTGCTTGTGAAAAATCTATGTTTTTTGAAAATATTTTATAGTGATTACAAACCCATGAGTCATAATTTAAGATGATGGTAATAATGATTGATAAAGTAACAGCCAGGTTAATATATTTCCGCGAGCACAATGAACAATCCATCATTTTCATAGTATATTTTTTTTTATTTTATCACCTATCAATGGTGAATAACAAAGGCATTCACAGCTAGAAATGTATGAAAAAATTCCTTTGAACGTGTAAGAATTGTAGTTATTGCACGATTAGTTTTGTTCTAAATGGATTATATTTAATTTTTACTGGTGTTACGTGCTCTTTTGAAGAATACTATTCTCATAATTGCATACTTAAACTTACATAAATATAATTTATGCAACGGGAGCCGTTGTAATTACTATTTTATGTGAAAGACAAAATTTCATGCAAATCAAATGTGAGTGCTTTTACTCCTTGGGTCAAGGACACTGCAAACCTGATAATACAAGGTCATTAAATTTGGCAAACTTATTCATTTTCTTTTTTCATTTTCCACCTGGCGACTGTAAGGACAGTTTATTGCATCATGAAAATGTTACTAACTAGGATAAAGTATAACCTTCGAGTCACCAAATTTTAGGGATCTTAGATAGCAGATTCTTGATCCTATACGTAGAAAAATTTTATTGAATTTTTCGTTATAAAAGTATTTTAATAAATAAATCATAAAAATTTTATTATATGAACATTGCTATACAACTTTGAATTTTAATAACACCCAGAAATGTGCACAATTCTCTTGAGATCTCGGAAATAGCAAGCATTACACTTTAAGAGTATACCTTCTCTCTATCTAGGATAGAGAATCTACGGCCAAGTTCCATCATATTTTAGAAAAAAGTGTTAAGTATTTTATAATTTGAATTAAAATAATTAAAAATTACAAAAACTATTTCAAAATATTTGCGAAATTTCTATCGTCCGCGAGAAAAAATCATATAACATTCAAAAGAAATATAAATGAAGAAATTTTTAAAGTGATATTAATTTTTTTTAAACTAGCCAAGCATAAATCTTCATATCTTCAATAATAATTCTTTTATACAGCAAAAATAATATTCATTGCCCTCTTATCAACGGAAAGGATCAAGCATATTTCTTCCCGAAGGTGCAACTCTTGACACATAAACTTCGCTTGCGCTACAATCTCCTTAAGGACGTTCGCGCTCGGCGAATCTGTGTCAGTCGGCCGAATGTCTGTATATTTTGTATTGTTGTCGATTATACCGCAACTAAAGAGCCACATTCGCAACGTTTGTTTAGCGCCCAATGAAAAAAAATAACGACCGGAAAGTGCAGTTTAATGAGGAAATTCCATTGAGGAGCTTTGGACTCGAAATAGGCGCGTAAATACTTCTTAACTGTAGCGTTAAGCAGTTTTTCGAAAATTCGAGGCATTGCGAATCCAATGTTACGATATCATTGTTTCAGGCACTTTTTTACAAATTTTTTTTCGTCTCTGAAAAACTGCAAATACTTTTTATTTACCGAAGTTCTTTTGGTTTTTTGTGTAGATGTATATTTCAGTGTAATGGTTCGATTCACCTTATAAGCCTCTAGCAATATATAAATTTGGCTACAAAAAACTCTTTTATATCACTATATACTATTACATATATAAATTATTGAACACCTCCTTTAAAGATCAAATAACAATCAAAAACAATTTTTCGATATTATATGTTCTAATAGTTTTATTTATATTTTGTTCATTTTAGTTAAGCCTTACAATATTTGCTATCACATTAAATTTATTATTATAATTTATTTTACTTTTAACAGTTTATGGAACTTTGAATTGTGAATAATATATTTATATGTAACAAATTAAAGTTTTAAACTATTTAAACTTGCATACATTTTTAAATGACACAAGTTAGGCGTGTGCATTTTTTAATTAGTCTGTAAATCATAGAAAAAAGTATACCACACGTTAAATAAAACACATTGCATCATATTTACATCCTCAAAAAAACCTTCTCAGCTCACATGATTCGCATAAAAAATGTTTTCCATATTTATGACTTCAGCACGTGATTTGAAATCTACCGGTTGCGAATTAATTAAATCATCGACGGTCAATGTGCAAATATTCCAAATATAAATTGTCTTCAAAAATGAAATTTAATGGCAGTTATCAATCCTCACTGTTTGTTTCTTTTCTCCGCTAACGAGTTGAATCCATTCTTCAGATTAAATAGTATTTAATTATATTATCACAATAAAATTCATTAGACAAAAACTTACAGTTATTCAAAATAATATTGTCTTCTATAAGTGGGTTTTATTGAATTGTGTAAATGTAATTGAACTTAAACTTGTTCTTCAGATATTCAGTTTTTGTGGAGCACTTTACATTAACAAAGAAAGTGTAACTGTTATATTCTTTTTTATTTATATCACTTGATAATTATTTTATTAGCTTAATAATTCATATTATCAATTACTATTTAATTTTTATTTATTC
This sequence comes from Eupelmus urozonus, assembly GCA_900480035.1. Classification (NCBI taxonomy): domain Eukaryota; kingdom Metazoa; phylum Arthropoda; class Insecta; order Hymenoptera; family Eupelmidae; genus Eupelmus; species Eupelmus urozonus. The sequence goes on from UELX01003788.1 coordinate 17,167, forward strand.
AATCCACGAAATGTATTTTATACGTTTCATTATGTTAAAATTAATGAATATTTATAACAAAACTTAAATAATTAAAGTGTAAACGAGTATATTTATTGCAATAAATGAATATAAATTCTATAATTTTTAATTAAATTTCAAATTATATAAATTTCAACATTTACAACATACAGATTCAACATTGAAACTTTTGCCATAAATACAAAAAACTGTATACCTATCCGTAACGATCAATATTCACTGTCAAATTTTTAGTATTTAAGATTCATGCATTCAAATTGCGCACTAAAATTTTTACTAATTTTTAGATTTTCCGCACCTCAATCGATGCATTATTTTCGAAATATTTGAGTTAAATCAGATTTATCTACATTTACTCTTTTAAATTCATCTGCAAATCTAAACTCATCTCTACTTTTTGCGAGAAACTTACTGAAATTTTTTAATAAGCTATAAGTACGAGTTTAGTGTGTTAGTATAAGATCAATACTAAGTGTGATTATAGACTGTGAATTCCGACCTAAGTATTATGAATTAGTTTTTTTTTATTAATCATACATAAAAACAGATTGATCTCTTTTTTGGACGCCCACTTTTTCTACTTTTAATCAAAATTTAGAATTGAATGTAATTTTTTAAATAGATGAAATCTTTTTCCTTTTGCGTAAATCTTCTAATATGTATCTATATATATATTTCTTTATTTAGAATAACTATATGGTATATTTATTTTGTATTTTTATTACATTTAAAATAATCTTATATTATCAGTTGTCATAATATAAGTTATAAGATACATTTCGGACGTATCGGACTAAAAAAATGGCATAATTAATTATATACCAAAAACTAAAGTTTCAATTAGTATAAAAAAAAATTCAAATAGCGAAAACAATCATAGTTTCTCAAGACAGCTTTTATCTAAGCCGAAACCAATGACTTAAAACTAGCGCGACAATTTCAAAAGTACCTCCACGAATAATCCTTTCTAATTCCAAAAACGGAAAATCTCATCGACCGATATTCAAAACTTCACCTTAAAAAAAAAGGAGCATAACAAGCAATAAACCAGACAGCTCGGAGAGAAATGACGCCGACAGCGCAGATACATCCACGTGACTCTGGATCTTCCTTTCGGGCGCGTGACCGGCTCGTAACGGTAAAACGTCTCTTAATGCCCGCTTAATATATACATATATGCGCGGCGGCCTATTACCGCGTAAAAATCGAAATCGCTCGGAGAAAGCATACGCATCACGTGCCTCGGCGGCTTTCGCGATGACGAGCCGCTGCAGCGCGAATCGGAGATCGTTTGGAGTAAGTGGCAGGTGTTAGGAAAAGCGCGCGCGTGCCGGGAAAATTAAAGCGCGCACGCGTGATTCGGAGAAATTCTTTTTAATTGGCGAGTTTGTGTGCGCCGAGCGAGCGGCTAAAGTGCGCTTTTTAATGGCCGAAGTTAGATGTGGTAGTGTGTGATAAGAGGTTGTCTGTGAAATTAAGAGGTTTCTTTGCTTGGCAGTTGGTTGTGATGACGTTGGGCTGAGAAATTTTCGAGCGTTAAATGGGGAATGTGAAAACAATAGAAATCTAAGGTGATTTATTGTGTGTGGATAGATTAATTATTGTTTATGGAAGGACTGGAAGAGAAAAGTAGTGCTTAGGAATAAAAATATATGTTTTAATCTTTTGTACCGTTAAAGTGGATTATGTTGTGTTGGCTTGTTTTACATTTACAAAAAAATTAATTATGCACGTAATTTCGTATGCACACTTTAAAACTCAAAATTTCTTTACGTCAACTCTTGAAACTGTAAAGGAAATGAACAATTTACTCTTTAGGAGAGTTTATTGTACGTGTTAAGTTGTCTGACATTTTTCACAGGTTCTGTGGAAGTTAATTTATGAATTAAGATAAAAATTAAATACTCCTGATTTTGTGTTTGCAATTAATTTAATTTCTTGATCCGGTAACTATTTTTCGTTTATATAAATTAGTCTTCTTTTTTCTATTTTTGATAATTACTTTTAACAAAAAATACTATATATAAATTTAACATATAACGAATGCTGACGTTATCACCCGGATAACAATATTACTTTATTTTGTTTGATCCATCACCGATATAAAGTAAAATCATTTTTATTAAATATATTTACTTTATAACTTATGAAATTCTTTTTGTTATTTTTAAAAACAATGTTACAGGTTATTCCCCAAAAGTTGTGCAACTAAAATAGTGTCGCAATACTAATATGTATTTGACTAAACAAAATAATAATCAGGAAGTAAAATAATTAGTTGACACGTATCAATAATCACGTTTACAATAAATTATTAATAGTAAGTCATCTTATTTACCGTAACTTGCCTTATACTACCTTATTTAAAAATATTTTTCTATGTCTGTATGCAAAAATACATTTTTTCATTTAGCATTTTGCAATTTAATTATTCTTGAATATTTATTTAAAACTGAAATATTATAACGGAAATAAAGATGTTGCCACCCTAAACATAAATAATACTTAATAAATCGATACACATGGCTGTCGAATAGAACAAATTGAATATCCAATATTTTATCCTTTATATTATTGAACTTGTATTTAAACTGGCATACATGTGTATACATATAAAATAATGGAAGTAAACAGAAATTCACCCAATAAATTTATGACGTATCTTTGTTTAATATTGGCGTAGATATTTTGAATATATTATCTGGACCCGGACAATAAATATTATATAAGTGAAACTTTTCCTTCGAGAAAGATCATTGTTGAAAAAATAATGAGGTGTCAATAAAAATATTGGGTCGCTTACAATCAACACGCAATATTCGTTTTTTATACGCAGTGAAATTTGGTTTTGTATAATAAACTTTTTTTCTACAGTGATGTAATTATGATCCACAAAAGTTACGAATAATTAGAATCCCATTATGTTATCAGAATAAACTTTTTTTCTACAGTGATGTAATTATGATCCACAAAAGTTACGAATAATTAGAATCCCATTATGTTATCAGTTCGTTATGGAAGTTTACGTTATGAAACTCATATTACCGTAATCTTTCAATAATCTTTAATTTTTCCGAGAAAGAGGAAAGCCGCGTCAAAATCTAAAATTTTCCAGGATAACATCATCTTCGCAGGACATTCCACAAGCTGCACACTACATCTACTCAAACTACTCGATACAAAATACAGATTTCTCCTTTCGCAAGCAGCTCAAACCTCAATTAAATCCAAAAAGGCATATTGCGCCTATCTCAACGCGTAATTCCCGAACAATACAGCCGCGTTATATCATCACGATCATCGGTTCCCACACTACGTACGCGTCTCTGGACCTCAGAATTACGCTCGATTGCACGAACTCTAGCAAAAATCGACCGGTCCGAAAGAGCTGCCTTAGCAAAAACGACGCAGAAATATATCCAGCAGCTCAGAGCAGATCGGCGGGCGCATTTTTTGCCGTCCTTCGCTCCGGATTTGCCGCGGAGAGCTTTGAAAAAGAACAAGCTCGTATCAGATCTATACACTGCTGGCGAAAAATCCGGTGCCTTGCGCTTCCTTTCTAAAGCCGTTTTTGCCGAGGCAAATGCTCTTATGTGTAGTTCAAGTGGATAGACGGTATGGAGTGCAGGGAAAATCGTAGAGGCTTTTGACACGGGAAAAATTACGGATTTTATTGTGAAGTGAGCGTTATGCGCGTGCTATTGTTGCACGCGAAAATAGAGTGAGATCGAACAGTTATTGATACAGTTAGATATAAGCAGTAGCGGCCGTATACGGAAAAGTGAGGTATGATAGTGTCAGTGTAGACTTATTGATTGAAATTGAAGTTTAAAATAGGAATATTTATGTAAATTTATTTATTTAATGTGTTTAGGATTTGCGAAAAGCTTTCATAGTTAAATGTATACTTTTAGGAAGTGTATTTTTATCGTTATAAAATAATGTTAACAGTTATTGAAATTAAATTATTAATTTATAGTTACACGTTTTTTTTTAAATCTTTTTGTATCTTATTAAAAAATTGAAGTAAAAACATACTTTTTGATCGTAATATTTTGATCGGACAGCAG
>UELX01003789.1:0-21250 GCA_900480035.1 Eupelmus urozonus
CATAGAAATATTCAACTTTCCGTTCATTTCTGATGCACAAAAAAGGGCCTTTTTCATGCACGTGTTGAAAAAAATTATTTTATATTAGTCTACTAAATCGCATTAATATATTAAGTTATGTAAATCCGTTAGATACAAAATTAATTTATTATTGATTTATTTTTGGAATAGTTACCGAATTCTAAGATAGCTTTTTTTTATTAGCTAAAGATAAGTATATTAATTACATCGCAGCCGTCATTTTTATTTTTCATATTAAGTATTATTTTTGTATTTCTTGATGTTTGATTACATGTATATAAATATTCTTGTTATCTGTAATAGGCAGTTTTGTTCATTGATTTGATTGATTTTTGATTTTGATGAAAGAAATAAAATATAATACAAAATTTGAAAATCAATTTTAGAACTTATTGACTTAGGTAAATTTTGTGAGTACGTTAAAGTAAATGCAATATTAATAATGATAGATTTTATTTGAATATTGACTACTTTAAGTTGCACTGCTAACAGTCATTGATAGGCACGCTACACGAAAAATCATTTAAAATTAAAGGAAATTTTTGCATTAGAATGATTATTAAAATAATCGATAATAGAAAAATCGATAATTTCCGCAATTCTAAACGTAACTTACACCTATTCAACTGTAAATGAAGGTTTTGTAGCTATAAGCGAAAAAATATGAAGTTTATTTTTTTCATGCTCGTAACTATGGGTATTTTTAAAATTTGGGCCAAAATATGCGCATGCTCAATAATCATGAGTACTGACTAAAGCTGGTAACAAACAAAATAATTGGCGAACTTGATCAAGATTATCAAGTAATGATTTTTAAACGAGTCGAAAGTTTTCAGACATCTAATCAAGTAGGCATTTTCATACGCCACATAAGTCGCAAAATACCGACGACTGTTATAAATACAAAAACCATATTGAATTATCAAAAAGTCTTCCAAAATTTTCATATATTGCGACTGAAGCCAAAACAATCCTTCTTTTTTATCGGAATTCTCGAAGAAGTTATAGAACGTCAAGTCTTGAGAGATATGAATGTTTACTTAAAACTCTTACGAAAAATTAATGAGCACGCAAGTCAACCGAAGTGCTTGATTGTCGACTTTGGTTCTACCATACCCCCAAAATTTAATGAACGTATCTTGAAGTCTTCTTGGGATTTTAAGTATTTGGACTTTTCCATAATTACAATGAGCGCAAATGTTCAAAGTCCCGTACCATTCTTTCAAACATTTAATCCATTCACAAATGTCCTTATTGACGAACCTCTTGAAAAATGATCAAAAATATTACCAAATAAACTTGTCGATGTCAACAATTATCCTTTGATTTTAGCCTTAGCCGCAATACTAAACGAGCAAGAACTTCAAGACCATAACATTATTGTAATTAACATCGTAGCTAAGAAGCTCAATTTCAATGTGACAGTCAAGTATATACCGTCTGAACAAAATATGCACGAAAAATTAATCATGGAAGAATATAACCTACTTTTACAAAGATTAACGTTTGAACCGAATATATTCTTAGTCGATGGCTTAAAAATTATCGATGATTACATAAACATCGTTGCTTTGGTTCCTTTCGCCCAGAGCGTCAAGATCTCTATTTCATTTGAGGCATTCGCCTATCTTCTGGCAGTGCTCATTATCATACTCAGCATAGCTCTGACAAAGATATTGTTTAAAAACAGGGACCATAATTATTGGGACCTCTTCAACATGATTCTTCTCTTACTTGGCGGAACGGCAATGACTTCACCATCCGCTAAGGTCCAGTCAATTTTCTTTTTTTGCTTCGGCTTCATATCGCTCATCTACTCAGCAGACTTTTTCGGCGACATCCTCGACTTTAAAGTCACACTTGATCGCCTTGACTATGATAACTTCGAACAGATCGATCGTTTCCAGCTTGGAATCCTCATATCGGGCGCCTACTATAAACATGTAATGGCCACGTATGAGGACGACCCTCACTTGATGAGCATTAAATCCAAGATGCTGGTTCGAAACTCGTCCAAGAACTGTTTAAGCGTGTTATACCAGGGAAATAAAATGGTCTGCCTCATGCCGGAAACATATGCCGTGACTGTGATACACAGGATAACGAAAACCAAAATGCGCATAGCAAAACCGGTGTTCGCTTCTCTGAGGTATATCTATTTTACGGAAAGTGCCTCAACGTATCTAGATATGTTTCAAAGATTAATTGATAGATTGTTGGACGGGGTTGCAATTAAGGCTAGGAGATTAATTATAAAAAATAGAAATACGTTTTCACTAAAGGTTTCTGAAGAAGACGATCAATTTTCTAAAACAGTAACGCTTAGTGGATTAATAATTGGTTATACTTTGTCTTCTCTTTATGTTATGTGCGAGTTGCTAAAAAAGTATTCAAGTACCTATTATCAAAAAAGATATGTCTTGTTTTAAAAAAAAAGTAGTAAAAAAAAACAAATAACTATATTTAAAAGTAAATTATTAAAGAAGTAATCTAAATTTACTTCATATATCACAAATATTTGTTTATTATAATAACAAATTATAATCACAAATATTTGTTTATACTTTATTTTAATCAGAGAATCGTATGTCACATTTTCATTTTCCATAACAACGTTTTTCAAAAATAATGTATCAATGTTTTTCAAATTCTTTCAAAAACTAAGTAGTTTATAGAACCTATTTGCACATAATCTTAAACATAATACAACTACACAAATTACAACAATTCATAAAAATTTATACGAAATGCTTAATCATATATATATTCTGATTTTTTAAGTACGTTTAGTAGAAGTATTTTGCCCATTTGACAATTCAAAAAGCTTTTAAAATATCAGTTATTCGAGTGGAACATCAAAATCACCATTCTCGCCATCAAAATCAACAATCAGCCATATAGTAGATCTACTAGTTGTCATATAGTAGTGCTAGTTTACATATTTCTCCTACCACGTTCTTGCAAAAAATGAGTAGAATGTAGCTCAATCATAAGTGTAGGAAACAATAATAAAAACAATAGTTTTTTATGCGATCTGAAAAAATAGTTTAAAAATGTCATTTGAAAATTTAATCTCTAGACGAAGAACTTATTCAAGAAATAACAAAAAGCTAATTCCTGTGTAAAATTTGAAATTAATGTTTGCTCATTTATTCAAATTATCATAAACGCTACAAAATCGATTTTTCTATTTAATACTTTCTTTTTAAAAATAAAGTAAGAGAATTAAAAATTCAACCAGTTGCAGTACTTTAGTATAGCAAATGCTTGCACTAATTTTTTCAAGAAATTTCCATAAACAATTATTACATATATCAAATTAAAAATAAATAATTTTAAGAACAAAAGAAGAAATATAGCTATTCTAAAATTTCAAGGTGGGTATTTCAAAGCTTTTACAAAGTAATTATAGCAAATTAATTATACGATGATTATCATATCAAAAATGGGAAACAAACAATCATAAAAATCGAACTATTTTGTTCTTAAATCAAGTCGCAAAAATAAATAAATGACATTAGTTTGTAAATACGAATTTAAAAAGAGTCCGGTTAACTATCCTTTTATCTATTTTTTCGTTATAACGCTTATTCATTAGTTAATGAACTAATTAATTTTTTTAATGCAAAACTAACGGTTATTCCTCCTAAATTTCTGATCTGCGAAAAATTACCATGATCTACAAAAATAATAAAACCAAATTTTAATTTAACTTTTAGTTTTATATAAAAATAATTAGTTTATTAGATATAACAAAAAGATTATTTAGACAAAAATAAAGATATCCCAAAAAATAACTTTAGATACTTCCCAAATGGAGAGTATAATGAATAAACTAATATTAATTTAAGAACTAGAAAACTTTAATTTACCTGTCATTCTCAATAAAAAATAAGAATGTTAAGCCAGGATTTGTGAAAAGACTTGAATACAAAAATTTGAGTAAGAAAACATCAAGTAGGTACCTTTTAATGATTTCAAACACAATGAAGATCTGTCAAAACAAGTTCGCTTTTAGCACTCGAGTTGCCGGCTAGGAGAGCCATGCGTTAACCGACTGCAGGGTTATTAGGTAGTTTTTCGTGTAACCCCACATACGCCCGTCCCAATCATAAAATAAGGAAATCCTAATCTTCGTCTAATCTCCGTCATCGTCCTGTTAAACATAAAAAAAATTTAGGAAACTAGGTGCTAACTACCCGTCGTAATCCGCCTTCGCGCGTCGTCTCGGAGCCTGTGTGATTAATAAAATAAGTCGGCATACTTCCTGGTAACGCAGGCTGGGCAATCCCTAATTGCATTCAAGTATGCATATATGCTTAAGAGGTTTCACAAAGAAATATATCTTAACCCTGTGTCAGAAAATTAATTTTAATATCAATCTACGAAAATGAAATTCTTTCAAACATTCTGTAAAACATTAAAAAAATAAGACCATGGAAATTCCGTCGATACACAAAAATATGTAGATGCTTTTTTAAGCAAAATGCTTCTTTACAAAACAAAAATTCTAAATCCTTTTAAGAACTATAGTAATTGATTATATATATTATATCCGTCTAGGAAAGATGTATGATATAAATTTCAAAGTGCAGCATATTTGCACAAATCAAGTATCCTATTTCGTCCGGATTTATTATTATATTCAAATAAATTTTAGAAAATCGTTTCACTAAAAATGTTGTTCAATGTCGTTGAATTATTTCAATAGCTTATCTCTTTGGATTAAATATGTGTCTACATAGCCCTGAAAGAAAATTTTTTTATCTCAGCTTTGTTTAGAAATCAGTTATTTTGACCATTTTTACATTTAGTAAATCAAGCAATGGTTTTTTAAAATCAAATTTTACATAAAATCTGGAAATGAAAATTGCTGTAATGTTGACCTCTAAATATAAAGTCAAATTTCATATTGAAAAAGTCTGTAGATAAAACATACAAATTGCGCAAATATATTGTTCATTTTTTTTACTTACACAATCATAAAAGAAGTCTATCGATTCAAAAATGTTTGTTTTCTTTTAAAAATATAGTTTACATAGTTATGAAAAGTATGTAACTCCGCACTGATGACAACACGACATACTTACACGTAAACCTGGAAGTGAATGCGGTTACAAAGATGCTATGATTATATTTATACAGTTTTTTTAGAAATTATTGAGAAAGTTTATCAAATCAAATTGAAGCTTGATTTCTGTACTTTTATTTTAGGTGATTGGAAATTTAATTAGGACCATTCTAGACCAAATTAGTCAAATTTCAAGAAAAAATTATTTTTTAAATTTTCTTTAAAATAAGACTACAGACGTCAGTTACTTGAGTTTTCTGAAGCGTTATTCCATATGATTGCTACTTTGTTCATTTATCGGCACCTAAAATCATATACCATAACGTTTCATTAAAAACTGAGACCCGAAGGTGTGATACTCTCCTGGTGAGACGCTGAGAAGTCAAGGGCTACAAATAACATTTCAAAGACATAATTTTTTCATTTACCGTTGAATGTAGCTTTAAAAAAATTGAATATACCATTTCATTACTTAATCAATTTTCGTTTTGGATAATCGTAGAAAAAATAATTACGTAATTACTATGACATCAGCTTTGTTAAAAATTAATTGCAAAAAATTCTAAGAAAATGTGTACAAAAAGTCGCACCCCTTATTTCTTAGCGTCACAAGTCATTTCAAGAGCTGTCAATAATTATTAAAAGGAAAAATTGTCTTAAATGAAAATATTGTTGTAACATTTATAAAAAAGAAAAATTTAAACAATAAAACCTTGAAGTATTATTATTTATACGCTGTAATATTAATAAGCTAAGAGAAAGTAAAGAATCTGAAAAGAGCGTCTTTCAAGTTTTTGTAAATAAAGTATGCAATAAGTGTATACATATAAACATTAAAAGAGAAATCGGTCGTGAGTAAATAAAAAGGCAATATTACTTTATAGCAATAAATGCTTTAAATAATTCTTACGTATCCCTTGACTAGATAATTAAATTTATCAGTTACCATAATATATGAGAAACCAAGTAAGGTTATTTCATTATAATTGAGAATTTATAATTACAATACAGATTTCATAGATTGGATACCTAGTAAAATCGACCTAAAAGAGTCTTGCATCCCTGGCATAATTAGTAAGTGCCACATCAATCACACAATAGTACGCTTAGGCCGCTGTGTTAAAAATAATTTTTTAATTTTTTATGTGAAATACGGAAGTATACTGTGCATACCGCCTCTCAAGAATAAAATTTAAGAAGCATGGGTAAAATTTAAACATGTTATAAGATGGTTATTAATCCAAGTGTGTAAAGCAGGTGTATCTGACCTAGGCAGCACTTAAGTATGAGATAGCGAAACAAGGATGATCAAAACGCTTGTATAAGAAACAGCTACTTCAGCGTACGTGTTCGAAACGAATTTTCTTTTTTTTTTTAATAAATTGCAAAAAAGTCGACTGCTTATTAGTTTCCTGTTAAGTATTTCGAACATTTTCGATTCCTCGCTAAACATGCGAGAAATACATGCTTTATATACGAAGAAAACTAATGCCAATTTATGACTAAGTATTTTATCTAATCCTTTGAAAACCAAAGCTTATTTTATTTGAGATTTTTTGATAAAGATTTTATATTTAAAACAGTTATTTAATACGAAAATAGTCATAGTATTGGTAGATACACAAGTATCTAATTGGACAAATTTTTTTTTAATTTATGAATAGTTGAGAAACACATTAAACATACTATAATATGTTATAGTTGTAGGTACAATACTGTTTTAGTACAAAGTATTAAAAGATTTTGCTCTGTCACTGTATAACTATTATTTTTATTAGATTACCATAAACTTTTTCACGGCTTAAGCAATGAAATTGTTTTAAACAAAAATCTGAAAGCATAGTAAAAATTGACTTCATAGCAAGCTTTTAACAGCGGATGATTTGTTTTTCAAGAAGTTTAAGAGCATTTTAAATGCAAATGTACACACTGCCAGTCTTAAAGGCAGATATAAAAGTAAGAACGAGCCCACGTGCGCGTCCGGTTTAATCGCGGCAATCGGCGTTAAAACGGCTTTGAAGGTAATAAAACGCCCGAGCGTGCGGGACTGCAGACGCAGACCGTAAAGGTCGCGCGCAGTTTTGACATTACGGTAATCTGTTTGATGATATAAAGTGAAATTTCTCGGCGTTTTATTCCCCATGCACGATTCATCCCTTTCACTTTCCACTCCATTATGCTTTCCATTTCGGGCTCCGCTGATCTCGCTCGGGGCTCATTACAAATTTCGCGTACCCGATGCCGCACTTTTTTTATTCTTCCGGAACTTGTTTCTTCATCACTTAAGTCGTTCATTTATCATCCCGGCTCAGTTCTTTATCCGCGAGCAATTTAGAATTCACGCTTCGGATGTTGTATGCAGAAAATCGCCTCCACTTCCTCCTCCAATATCATCGCCGTCCGCCTGCACGAACTGAATTTCTCTTCTCCAACACAAAGTATAATTTTTTCGGCTTTCTCGTTATGGCATCGAAAATTATTGTGGTTATACATAATGACTTGCAAAAAGGTTTCGTGCAATGAATGCGAAGTAATGCTTTAACAGGGTGCTAAAAATCATGCCTCAATAATTTTTCAATTTTAAAGTATTATTAATAATAATAATAATATTAGCTGAGAAATTTGAATATGAGAGAAGCTATTTTGGAACGCGAAAGCTCGTTGGAAGCGTCCATTGGAAAGTGAGGTTTTCAAAAATGAATTATCACTGGTGATTTACAAAGGTAAAAAAAATACTTTATTAACACAAAAACGCTAAAAACATGACATATTTACACAACAATAATGTCGCACATAATACAAGGCTGCAAACACAACAAATAAACAGAAGTACATGTATAAAAAGGCGTGATCGTCGTAGTCAGTATGAAGGATGAATAAAATGATTGCTGTCCGCGCGGTACATTATTTGGCATCCGACTCGTTACCACAATATGTGAAACAATAGTATAATACAACTCGTCTAAAGAGGAAAAGTAAAAAGAGATACATGTCTGTTGTCGTGAATAAAAACAAAGATCAGCCGTTGTTACGATATGACATCGATAAGTATACAAAATAAGGAAACGAGAACGTTTCTCGCTCGGGAGCTCAGCCGCAGAGCTCACGCGCGCCGATCACACAGCTCTAGATGATAAATACGAGTCAACGATGCAGAATAAATTACTTTTTCTTATAGTGGTAGCCGCTGAAGCCTCCGCTGTCACCTCCGTGACCGCCGCCGCCGCCGAAGGACGAAGCACCGGCGGACGAGTACGAGTCACTACCTCCGTGACCGCCTCCGTGACCGCCGCCGCCGAAGGACGAAGCACCGACGGATGCGTACGAGTCACCACCTCCGTGACCGCCTCCGTGACCACCTCCGTGACCGCCGCTGAAGCTGCTAGAATACGAGTCACCACCACCGAACGATCCTCCGTGACCACCGGAGTATGAGTCACCACCACCGGAGTAACCGCCGTGACCGCCACCCGACGAGAACGAGTCGGCGCTGGCGATTGCCGTGGAGTACGAGTCGTGACCACCTGAGCTGTAACTGCCGAGACCGCCTCCGTGACCACCGGAACTGTAGCCGCCACCTCCGTGACCACCGGAACTGTAGCCGCCACCTCCGTGACCACCGGAGCTATATCCACCGCCTCCGTGACCACCCAAGCTGTAGCCGCCGCCTCCGTGACCACCTGAGCTGTAGCCACCGCCTCCGTGACCACCCGAGCTGTAGCCACCACTGAAATTTAAATTATAATATTAAAAATTTATTATCGAGGTAATTGATATATGCAAAGATAAAGGCTTAGTTGATATAATTTAAATGATACTTTAACTAGTTCGAAAATCACTAATATCAGATTTTAATTTGTAATACTCATTATATTAATGATATTTATCGATTAAATTTATGTATATACTGTATATTTTTTCTAAATAATTGATTATAGTTACATGAAATGAACACGATTAAAGTTGAACATTTCTTAATAATATAATCATTTATATCAGTCACACAGTAATTTTTGCAATTACTAATAGAATTTACTATATATATTTAAAAAGCACAATTAATATTTCTTGCAATTATACATACCCGCTACTGTATCCAGATGAGATGCTGTTGCCGAAGCTGCTGGATCCATGGTCGTGATGGTCATCGTGTCCACCACCGAAGCCGCCGCCTCCGAAGCCTCCGGAGCTGTATCCTCCATGGCCACCGCCGGAGCTGTATCCACCTCCGTGACCACCGCCGCCGAAGCCACCTCCGAAGCTGGCGCTGAAGCCACCGCCGCCTCCGTGATGGTCATCGTGACCACCACCGTAGCCGCCGCCGAAACCACCGCCGAAGCCACCGCCGCCGCCGCCACCTCCGTGGTGGTCATCGTGTCCACCTGTAAATACAGAAAAGAAAATGAGTATCTTAAAATTGTCAGATTGGCTATTAAAATTAATAATTTGTTTGATGAATTTTTTGTTTTACTGATTTAGTGCAATATTTATGCTGTATTAAGAAAATAATAAAAAAATTTGTGGTATTAAATCTTAATTTGTAAGCCATTTAATGCCGGGTGTAAAGAATTATAGGATCTCTAAAATTCTCTTAACACTTTTACTACTATTGTGGTGATTAATGTCTGATGAAGGTAATACTAGTCAATTCTGTAATCAGTTATTTTTATAGTGTAAAAGTAATGATAACGAAAGAAACTTTTCAGCAAAATTAATTTTCTTAAATACCTTATTTTAACACGTTCAGGGCGAAACGCAAATTTACTAACTAGGCTACAGTGCTAAGATGATGATTAAAATTATAAAATTTCTAAAGTTTGACTGATTCATAGGTCAGAATAATACTTATATTAATAAAATACAAGAGATTCCCAATACGAGTCATATATGATGTATATTTTGTTATCATTATTATTACACTTCATTAACAATAAAAGTAGAGATCATGTAATATTATTTTATCGAAACAAGTATTAAAAATTGATTACTTCTTTGTACTTCACAAGATGGAATAATCATGATGTCTAATTTTTAGAGTTTAGAATCGAAAAATTATTTACTATATAGTGTTTCAAAAGTAAGACCGTATTTTTTAAATGTTAAATGGTCCGTCACTTTTGAGTCTCCTTATACATATTTGTAAAAGTAGATAAAAGTAGAAAGAAGTAGATATTATGATGATACTTCTTTATTATTTATTTTATTATATATTCTTTATTAGTTTATTATAATTCAAATGTTTATAAAAAATCTGGATCTTAAATTCTACGTCTTAAAAAACTTAACATTGGTGGATAAAAAATGTGATAAAAAATAAAATATTCTTACATCCATTTTTTACATATTTTAAGTCTATATAATCAAAAATTATAATTTAAAAAAGCTAAATTCAATAAGAAAAATGGCTTATTGAGTTTATAATCATAAAACACTAGTTTTTGGATGGTTGAAAATAATATTAACTTCTAAAAATACTTTAATCCTATCAATATTAATTGTTTATAATTGGATAGACTGTACATAATAACTATAATATTAACTTACACGTTATAATAAAATTAATACTACATGTATGCTGTAGAAATAATAATATAAAATAATAACAAAATCAATGAAAAAATAAGAAGTACTTCTACAACATTTATATTGTTTTTCATAGCCGTATGTAAAAATTTTCATTCATAAAAAGCTTCTAGCTCGTCCGCGCAACAAACATTAGGATTTAACCCCCCTTAAAACGAAAAGCCTCAAAATAAGATAGGCATCGAACGCTCAATTAAAAGTAAATATCATACACATCTTTTATATATCAAACTTTTGTTGAGCGATCGATCTTTTTCCTCATTGAGGTCTCTTTTGTATAGCCCTTATGAAACTGACCTCCGAAGCCGCCGCCGCCGAAGTCGCCGCCGCTGCTGTGAATGATGATGTCGCCACCGCCGTGACCACCACCGCCGTGACCGCCGCCGTGACCACCACCGTAGCCGCCACCGCCGCCGCCACCGCCGTAGCCACCACCACCGAAGTCATGGTGGTCATGGCCACCGCCGCCGCCGCCACCGTAGCCGCCGCCGCCTCCAGACAGGATTATGGCACCGCCGCCACCGCCTCCACCGTGGCCGTGATCATGGTGGATTTCCTCCTTATGGTGGTGCTCTTCTTGAGGTAAGTGAATCTTTATGTGGACACTGAAACAATCGAGGTTCGTTGTGGTGAAAGTGAATTTTATTTAAGGGATGTGCTTTGCTGGGGGTAGAGATTTTTTATCTCTTGTTTATTGGTATTGGGGATTGTATTGCCGAGAAATAAGGATTGGGTAACTTTTGACTTTAAGTTTATCATTTAAAAAATAACTAGTCTTTTAATTAATGTTATAGATTCTTTTAAATCTTACTGTTTATTGTCTTTTATTTCAATTAAAAGTTATTAAATTAATTAAATTTATCCAGAAAAAGAATGATTTATAAGATACATTTGTTTGAAAATTTAGCTTTACATTTCAAACAATAAATATTCTTTTTGTAAATCTCACACTATTAGTATTTTCAACAAATCTTTCTTATCTTTTATCACTACTACATTGCTTTCAGGCCTCTATACATTGTTTCTTAAGATGAACATGATTTGAAATCTAAAATTAACTATGCACATCTCTAAAAGTAAAAGTTCTAATCTCAATACGGTAATAAAAGTAGTTTTAATTCCGAAGAGTCTTAATTGCACTCATATGCTTCTTTACTTTTACCCAAATAACTACATTGCAAGAATAATTGCGATTCTTTATATGCACTTATTATATATGGTAAAAGAAAGTTTAGGGAACGATTCTAATGATAATTGTACGCAGCTATCATTTGCATCTTAGTTTGCTCCAGCTATACAAAATAATATGTTTGAATATTTCACCGAATTTATGTGTGTAGATGATATTTTTTTTTATTTGTATTCAAGAAAAGAAAATTGCACAGTAAAAATATGGTTTCATATCAAATACATATGTTTTTAAAATCAAATTATTTATGGAATTATTTAAGTTAATTACTTAAGGGTTCCGTAACTGGACGAAATTGACCAAAATCACATGTCTAAATTCGTCAAAAATTTGAATAGTATGATTAATTTAAACTTTCTTTTAATCAAATCCAATGCAATCAAACCAAATAACGAAGCAATAAACATTCTCGCAGGTATAAATGAACTTGTTCTTGACATTGAGTAATCTACTTAATTAAATAATTATTATGTAGGTGAAAGACACTCACTGTTCCTTTCCGAAGGTGGCAAACACCGTCGCCCAGGCTGCGACAAATATGAAACAGGTTATCTGGAAAAAAAGAGAAATCAATTCATTAATATATCACGAGCGAAAGTAATGTGACCACTGGTTTTCTTTATGTTAATATATCGAATCTCCAGTACGGTACTTTGCATCAATTTTAAGGAAAGTTCCGTGTGAACCGCATTTTTTGTGAACCAAACCGCATTAGAATATCTAGGGTTCCGGAGTGGATTTCAGTACAATAAATTAACTCTGAATTCCATTAACCGCAAATGAAAAAAAGATTGTTGTTACCGTCAAGACGATAGAACTTTACAAATTTTCTTTAAAACAATCGAATTTTAAAATAAAACTCGCTGCAAGTGTCCTTCCAGCAGCCAATCACAAAGAATCACAATACTCCCGAACTTCGCGGCTCAACCGATCACAATTCCCGCAAAATCCAAACTTCAAACGACGCGCAATCCAAAATAAAATCTCTTAGGAAGGAAAAAATGTGATCCTTACAGCGAGACGAGCTGCCATGGCTTCTCGCGGCTCCCTTCGCAACTCAATCGAAAACTTGGTGCTAGCGCTGCGCTCGGAGGATGCTTCACGTTCGAGCTTTGGCACACACTGTCATATATATGTGGGGACCAGCGCGGTTTTATACGCGCGCCGAAGGAGCCGAAAGGGGCCGGCCCGGCCGGCGTAAAAGGTGAGCAAAGGAGACAGCCTGAGCTAACGCAACGAGAGCGAGAGCGCGCGAGTCTTTCGGATATAAGCGTGTGAGTTCCTTGCGCTGAGCTGCCCCGGAGGTGGGGGAAAGCCTCTGTCGGGAGGAAGTCAGGAAATCCACGAGGTACGACCGTGACCCAGAGACTCTGGCTAGATCCCCTCCTGCCGGCTTTTACTCGTGCGGCTTCGGGCTGCACTTGGGAGCTGGGTTGCTTTTAGATATACGGGGGTTTAGATTTTTCGTGATCGGTGTTACGTTTGGAGGATGTTACATTAGGAGCGGTAAGAGTTGGTGCGATTATTTTTAGAAGGTGCTTGCTTATGTGAGCTTTTTGGTGAGTATAGATGACGGTATTGTTTAGGATCTATAGGTACTTTGTCGTTAAAGTAATTTCGTTGCATACATACGTACATGCATTGATGTTTTACATCTAGTATAAACTAATTTATTGTGCATGCGTAAGTAATACTTGGAATATTGGTACGATTCGTGTGCACTTCTAAAAGTACACCGTTAGAGATTATATTTTACAAAAAAGTATTACTAAATCTGTTGATTTAATTTAAAAGTTACGTAAATGAAAATTGGTTTACATAAAACTCGCAATGTTCTTAGAATTTTCAATTTTACAAATTACCTTTATTCATTTAAATTTAGAGAGTTGAGATTCTTGCATTAAGATACAGCGATATTATAAAATCTGTATTAATTTCCCTGTTATCAGATGTGAAAAGTGAAAAGCTTAATTTTAAAAGAACTCGTAGACTGAATTCATATAAAAAGTCTCATAAGACTAGCATTCAAATTTCGGCTAAGTAATTTTAATAAAAATTAGATAGGCGGAGGAGAAACAACTAACAACGTTTCTTAAATTCAAAAAATAAATTTAATGAACTATTCTTTTGTTTTCAAATTTGATTCATTGAATTTGATAATATCTTTAGTATATAGATGTTTTATTCTTATATAATATTTCTTTATCCTTAAATATTATTATTAAAAAGTTATAATTTTGATTCAGATTTAAAAAAGTGTTTTTAAAGGGATAAAATAAAATATAGGATAAATAATAAATCAATATATACTGAATTAAAATATCGTTTAATAACTTCAATTGCACATTTCGAATTGCGTTGATATTATTTTAATTTTTAACTTATATACTTAAAATAAAGAAATATTTTAGGCACGTGTTTTTTAACCGTGGCTTTCAAAAAAATCTTGTTTTTAAGCTGTTCAATTATGCTAATAAGTTCCCAATAGCAAGGTATATTGCAAATTTTATACCGAATTCGTATCCATTTAGCGAAAGTATTTTTTTTGAGTATGTAAATAATCAATTTTTACTTCCTTTTACGAATTACCAATAAAATCATATGTATGTACATATAAAATATTAAAAATTTAATAATTGATTCTAATATTACTAATAATAGTACTTATTGCATTAAGACAATTCTTTTGTAAATAAAAACAAAAATTAAACTATCAAGTAAAATAAAGCGAAAAAATTCTGTTTTCAATTTAATATTCATAATCACCTTAACTTTTTATGTTTGAAATATAGATAATCCTAGCAAACAAATATTTTTTAACAAATTGATTCCACTTAATAACTACAAATGAAAAATTTAGACTCGTTTGATGGTTCCTGTTTAGTGTTCCTTTTCTTTTTAAAAATATCGAAAAACTTTATTTCTTTGGCTATTCCTTCTTGTTATTACAAAATATTAAAAATTGAAACACTTGTCTGTAACATCAGTCTTCAAATTTCATCTTACTGCCATATGCTTTATTTTGGACTTCTATTCATTATTATAAAGCCGTTTTGCAAACAACTTTTTGATTTATTCTACATTTTACATGCTTACATATTAAACATGATTTATGTTAAGCCATCCTGAAAAAATACTCATAATAACATCTTTTGTAAGTACAATAACCAGCTGTTTGCTTCCGCACCTATATAAATATTTAAATACAATTCTCACACCTATAACCACCTCGTAAATCGACCTGTCAATCACTACCCGCTCGAAAGTCGTCTAATGACTCCATTTCCTCGTCACTAAATTAAATGTCGCCGGAAAACTCGAAAAAAAAAACTCTCCAGCAATGCATATCAATTTTCATCAACACGTTCCTTCACCGGACCGGTTCCTCCAAAAAAAAGGCATTGAATCTAAGACGAGCGCAGTGAAATCCACGGCGGGGGAAATAGCTTTTATCGCGCGCTTCGGGCCGGCGATCGCCCGAGGTGACAAGCCCATAAGTAGACAAACACGCGAGCCTAACTTTCGGCGAGCCCACGACTATCTTTCCTTTGCCGGAAGCGGACACACTTTTTTCCCTTTTTCTTTCACGCGGGCCTTTTTCTGCGCTTCTCTAATTGGCTTCGGTAAAAAAAGAAATCGATTGAATAATACATACCTGCGATGGAGATCTCCTGCTCTTGAAAGATGTAAGCAGTTGGTGTTTTTTGTGAAAATTTTTGAGATTCGCCCAGGTGGGTAATTGTGCGCGGAGATGCTATCTCGTTAATTTTTGAAGAAAGTTCTGAAATTTTGAAAGATCGGCGCGTAAATGTTCTGCGGTGATGTATGAATGTAAATACCGATGTCTTGTAAGTTAAGCTTTTATTATTGTTTTTCGAATTTCTCTAATTTTAAAGCCGAATATTAGTGAGCAATAAATGTTTACTCGCATGGGGACTTAAAGACGCATTCAATAGGTGTTAAAGTATTGCGGTTTTCTCAAATCGTACTTAAATAACTATTTAAAGCTTTACAATGTTTTACTTTAATATATTAGAGAAAGCTATGCGTTTGGTTAGAAGAATTTTTAAGATTTGCTCAAATGCATTCTTAAGAAATAATAAATTCTGCGCCTATATTTTGTAATCAATTTTTAGTTCATTCCCACATTATTGAAAGTATGCTCACTTTATTTATGAAACAAAACCATTTAATTTTAATTGTTTCAGTTTAGATTCGTTATTTGATATGGAAATTCAAATATTAACATAAAGGTATTTATTAATTTTTCTACACATAACAATCAAAATCGAAAAAGAGCCACATTAAAAAAGTATTGCAATACTTCAAATTATACATAATATGCACTTAAATGTTGTTTAAAATTACTAGCACGACAAATTATTCCTGAAAAAAGTAAAAGGGGAAAATAAAAATCCTGAATATACATCAACTTAAGTGCATTAAGTTCATTTATAGACCAATTATGTTTTAAAGTAATTACGAATAATGACTTTCACACTTCTGAAGATAAAATGAGATAAGTGGTTTAATGTAACATTGAGAACTCTTCTTTCGTACAAATAAATGCATTTGTCATATAAGCATCATTTCCATAAAGGAAGTAGTTTCTACTGCGCCGGTTAATGAAACTATAATGATATCTTTAAAAGTAAATAATGAGCGATCATTGTTCTTCAGTTAGCAAAATGTAGCCATGCGAAAATTATACGGCTTGCACTATGGAAAACATTGCAAAGTATGAGAAAGTCCTGAACACTTTTTGTGTCGCTACAAACTGAATTGATTGGTTTGGAACTCGCTTTTAATTATAATTACTATGTATTTAGAATAAGTAGAGCAAAAGATTCTTCTGCGAGAATTATTTTATTTTAAGTTGAAGGTACAAAAGTTAAATATTAATATCTTCTAGAATATACAGAAAGTATTTATTAAAAAGAAAAAACAATATTTTTTCAAAAACTATACTATATACTTTAACTTTCGTTGTAGTACTCAAAAATTTGTTCTATTTCTTTCTAGAACAAAACTTCTTTTTTCAAAACTACTAACCCACAAAAAAAATCATTCTAAGGGCGTAAACCTCACAATTTCCACCATAAAAAACCCAACAAAGAAGAAAAAAATAGTGAAAAGCATCGACAAGATAAGCATCAACTCCAACTAGCTTCGTCCCGAAAAAAATGAACCTCTCGAAAAGTGCGCGCTAAATGCTCCCGGCTTTTCCCATCCTCGCGCTCCTTTACGCGCGCCTCGGCGTGTAACTACGAGCCGCGCGACAATCGACCTTTGTTTCCGCGCTCTTTCAGGGAGTCTACGTCTCGCGGCGCGCGTGAAAGCGAAAGGGAAGCCGTGCGAGCGGCCGCGATAAATCAACGGGCAATTTTCGCAGGATTCGCTGCAATTAAGCCATTCATGTGCGGAGCGCATCGTTTCATTTGCGCGTATGTGTGTGTGTATGCGTTTGTGGTGTCATGCTTTAATTCAGCTTAGTCCGAGCTGGTTAAAGAGCGCGGTTTTATTTGGCACGGTGCGATCGTACTCGGCTGTTACTAATTGAGAGCGAGCGCTGCTTGACAAGTGGTAACAGATGAGCGGCGCGTGAAGTGGAAGGTTTGTTATCGCTGATGGTATGTTTTGTCGTTAACTGTGGACGAGTAGTAATTATGGGGTGAATTTATAATTATTATTGAATTTTTCATTTAAATCTTCAGTTTTTTTTAATAGTAGTTTTATTTTACAAAAAAATTTTTGTTATTATTAATAACTTTTGATTATTAAGCTGATCGAATAAACATATATTTTGGATAATTTCAATAGTGCTTGAACAATTACTGAAGAAATAATTTTTTTATATCATCGAAAGTTTTGCGTGGAAAAAATATATAGAAAAACGCATTTCTTGAATCCAATCAGAAACTCAATTTTAGAGTTTGCAGTGATCCAATTGTACAAAATTTATCGCAAATAATTTCTTTCATTCTAATTATTTTTTTATAAAAGAAATATGAAAGTTACTTTCTATCCGAAAGAAAAATAATACAGAGTAACCGAAGTCTCACTAGATGTTGTAACTATGTAATTATAAAGTAAACCAATTCAGTTAAGTAACTTCATCGATTTTGCCAAAGGCGCCTTCAGTTATTCTCATTTAACCTTAAATAAATAGATCTCAGTAATTCTCCTCGCTGACAGGAAATACTGAATTCTGAATAAATGTTTATAGAGTACAGTACATCGCGTTAGATAAAGTCATAGACTATGCAGTCAGCACCTACATTGAAAAAAAAAAAATAGAAGCTCAAAGAAATAATTTCCAATCTGAATGCGTGAGTTTATTGAACCATAGCCCAGACCGTACAAAAAAAATTACGCCGCCTTTACATAATAGATATTACACATACGTCAGGCAGCGGTAACTGATTTACGATTGGAAACTTGATAAATCGATCGTATCCCGAGGATCCGCCCCGGCTCTCATTGTACCCTCACATATCCGTGTATATCTTCAGCAAGTATACAGCTCTCGAATTGCAGCTTGTTGCCCGATCGAAATAGAAAGTGAGAGAGAAGGAGACGGAAACTTTGGCTCCGCCGGCGCGCAGATTGTGAATCGTGAGAGATTTCGTGCCTTTGCCCTTTCACTCTCGTCCGCGCGCGCGCGCGCGCCTCTCCTCTCTTTCACCTCTTTCTCCGCGCGCGCTGTGTATCCAGAGCCGGCGGCTGGTTTCTTCGGAAATGTATGGATATGTGGCTGCATCGGAGTTTCGATCGATTATGAGCCATAAGCGGAATATTTTAATCGACCGCACGCGCGCGCACTTTCGACGGCTTGTGTATTGATGAAAACGTCACAAGTCGGACGACTGTCGCTCCTTGGGAATTATGGTTTTCCTCGCGGGCGTGTCGCTCGTTGCTTTTTGGAGGGATATGTGTAATTTAGTAGCTTTACGTAAATTTTTTTGAAAAATTTGTGTGTAAATTATTGGAGGATTTAGTGCGTCTGCTACTTTTCACATGTTTTACGAATTATATTTACAGAGTTTAATAATATTTTATTCTACTTTATTTATACAAAAAATAATTTTACAAATTATGGTGAAATAAGTCGTAGCAAATTTTTCGTTGCCAAAAGATATTTTATCATTGGAGAAACCATGCTTTACAAAATTTTATTGCAAGTAAGAAAATGAAACGAATTCAAATTAATCGAGAATTTCCTATAATTAGAAAACATGTAATGCAAAGATCAGGTGAATAATTTCATGCGAAATTAAGCTTGAAAACAAATGTTTTTTGAGGAAACAATGTATATTAGAGCGGCCGTAATCCCGAAAATGATCATTAAAAATACTACCGGAGAAAAGAGGAAGTATATGTGAAGTTTGGGAAAGTTTTCATCAATTATACACATAGTAAATTTTTTACAACGCACTTAAAAATGTCAAATTAAGTTTTTTTCGTTTTCGTTACATAAACCATAACATTCGAATCACGAGCATTAAAATAATTTTAAAACTTAATGTTTAATATTTTTTTAATATTTTCAAATTTTTCCAGTGTAACTCTTTTAAAATTCCACAGCTCCTAGATTTTTCGTTTTTAGGATGAACATACGATTTTAGTCTTTTATTGTGTCAACCTCCTTTTTCATGTGAAAAACTAGGGTAACACTAGAGAATTTTTACAATTGTATACGATTATCTCCGGCACATCATTTAAAGCAGATTTCCCGATTTAACTAAGCAAGACACAATAAAGAGTCATAATGATAGTGGCGTTAATGCGCCGACTCCGTGTTTTATTGCACAATCAATCAAATCTAATAATTTAAACACGTCTGTTAAGAAAAACCGTTCACAAAAAAAATCATGAAAAAAAAAACTTGTTTACACGAGGTGCCTTAACACGAGATCTCGTCAGCGCTGCATGTAATTTTACGGCCCATCAGAAGTACTGCACTCTCATTAGGAACTGAGGGGCAAAGTCAAGTACGGGTTAGTATGAAATCTCGGTCAATCGAGCTTCGATTTCCCGTTGTATCACTCTCACTGATTTCCATGCAGTTAAACAAATCTATGCATCTGCAAAAAGTGAAAAGAGAAACCTACAAATTTGCTGTTTGGCTGTGGAAAACTATGCAAACATTTTGCGATATGCTTTTGTTTTGATTTTTAAGATTACATTGCATTACATAGTCGTCAATTCGAAGCAGATTTTAAAATTTCTAACATTATGTTTAAATTATGTAAATGTTTATCAGAATTCATCGTAAAAATATAGTATTGTAGTAAAACGGTAGATTACTATTAAGAATAGATCGTTTAATGATATGAAATGTTATATATTTTGTAGAAAGCTTGGTTGACCAAAATAAAAATTTATTTATTGCGAAAAAAGTATAACAGCTTGTAGATTTTATAAAACATTTGTTTTGAACGAGGTTTGATCAATTTAAGTTTGTATGTTTCTCTAATATTATTTTGTATAATAATGTAATACAAAACATTTTCTTAGATACAAATATAAAAGTTTTTTTTTATGTATTAAATTAATACTATATTAAATTCATATATAATCCAGTTATCATTAAATAATTACTGTATAATATAAATATATATATATTTATCAAGTGACAATTGAATGAATACCTGACCAATATAATTTCCATAATATAATTAATTCATTATATTATTAATTCATTATAATTAATTTATTACTCTTATTTATTATGATTTAACTTGTTTGTTCATCTCTAAATAAATTAATTGCAAATGCATATACGTTAATACGTACACATGTAATACCAAAAGAAGTGATCCTAAATTAAACGATTATTCAGAAATTACCATGATTTGAGAAAATAGCAATTATACCATCTAACTTGCAGATTTTGTGAAACTTCGTCTTATCCCGTTAAATTAAGTTCGAAATAAGCAATTTTGGTTACAGTTGAACACGTGCAGTTTTGAAATTCATTTCCTGCATCATAATACACTTCACATTAGTTACGCTCAAACTCAAAGTCTCATTGGAAAAAGTGAATCGTCATTCTTTCAACAGGAATACATAAATGATTAATTTAGAATAAATTTATAACTTAATCAAGTAGTTTTTTGCAAGATCATCTAGTTTATTGTATTTTTTCTTTTTGAAATTAAATTAGTTTATCTCAATATATATAGATTGCAATAATTAACCTTTAAAGGGCCGGGTTTTGAGGTTTCGAAACCTCCTTTGAAATTCATGTCTTGTATCACCTATCAACTATGTACAATGTTTCTATCATGGACCGAGCCGATATATCGGCTCTCCGGCCCTTTAAAGGTTAATACGCATGAGCCCTTGAAGACCTTCACTCCTCGTAGAGGAAAGCTTCTGTAGAT
>UELX01003790.1:0-21249 GCA_900480035.1 Eupelmus urozonus
CTCAAAACTAACACATGTAAAGGGTCGATCATGGGCATGGCCCGTATAGGGGCCATCCCGTCCTCTAAAGGTTAATGTAGGGCATAATACCATAATAATCTGATACCCAGAAACGTTACCTATGCCCTTGGAATACTTGTACTTGGTCACGTACGCAAATTACCTGAAACTCCACCCCCGAATTCTGCATATTTCTATTGTTACGGTGGTTCGAGCATTTGGTGCCGTATCGAGTTGGGGCTCCGAAGGGGCTTTTATTTCTCATGCCATTTTTACTTCAAATTCTTTATTTTAAATTTATAAAGATTGTCTGAAAAACTAGTTGTGATAGATTAAAATAAACTATACTTTATATTATAAGTAGTAGTAAGAAATAAAAAATTTTGATTTTGTTTACGTTAATACTACGCTCGCAAAGAAGCAAGTGTAAAAGGTTTATTTAAATTATTTTTATTCGTTGGGCGATACGTAATTACGATTACGGTTACGTAAAAAAATCTATAATTCAGTTCAATTTTATTGAAATATGAGATTCTATTAACTTTTTCGAATAAGAGCCTAATTCGTCGTTAAATATGTAAAATTTTCTTAATATAATAAATGGAAAAATTAATCTGTAAAGAACATTTTTATATAGAAAATATTATATTTTATAAGAAGTATATATTTATTATTAATGAGCTAGGCGTCTTCAATATAAAAAATGCTTGATCCAACTTGAAAGCGTCAGGAAAAGGGTATCCCCTCAGATCAGGCACAATCAAGATGCGCAGGCCAGCCCAGTCCTTCTCGATGTGTCCATAACCGCTTATAAATTAGCACGGCCAGCCGAAGGTCGACTCAGTATTTGACGGCGCTTCGAGTTGAAACTAGTACTCGAGCAGTGTATCTCTAAAGGCGAAAAGGACGAAAGATAGATTCAGTGTGGAGTGCGCGGGAAAGGTGGTGGGGCGACTATATCATAAGAAGTACGAGCCAGCCGGCCAAAATAGACAAATCGGCGCTGCGCCGTGCGCTCGAAAGCAGCACGCGGATCCGACGCAGATCGGATTATAATCGTTACTGCGCGCACCGGAGTACTTGCCGGTTTTAATGGAAAAAGCGCTGGGACTTTGCTAGAGTAGGCGATTGTTGATTTTGGTGCTTGATGAGAGAGACAGGGCCAGTTGAGTCGTAATCGGTTACAAAGACCTATAAAGAAAATGATCGTTAAGCAGCTTGTGCTTGTCGCACTTTTCGTGCTCTGCATTTCGGCTCAGTCGTTCTCTCGCTTTGAAAATTTGACCAACTTTGAGAAACGCTGGATCCAGGAGCTCGGCAGAAATATTACCAATCTCTGCGACGCTGTGGAGAATCTAACGCTCTGTAAAAGTCAGGAACAACAGCAGATTGTCCACGAGTCAAAGGCCCGGGATGAGATTACGACGAGGAAGAGGAGTACAGCATCCTGGTATCGAAATTTGCCGATTCCACCAATTGTAATAGCCGAGTCGACCACGATACCTGAGGGAGATTGCAAGAGACAGCTTAAAAGATATTTGGATGAGTTGGAGAACGGGACACTATGGGCAACACAGAGTAAGTACTTTTTTAATTCTTCATTTTCTAAGTTTTTATAATGCTCGAATTTGTTTGATTTTTTTTTCACGTGACATTTTGGTCATTTCTTGACAGTATAGATAAAGATTTTTCTCAAACTTACAGCAATATAAAATTTATGCGCATAAGTATGTGTTTTGAAAAAATGTTCTCAAGTTAAAATAATGTTTCACGTTAATTAAAAAACTTAAAATGATTAATAATGTTGAACTATATTTGTAAAATTTTATTTGTGGATATTTCATATTAAAATAAAAATAATAAACTACATATTTTGATCTACTTAATCTCAAAGGTAAATTGTTTCTTAAATGATATTAATACAGAATTTGTTATATTGCATTTTTGCAGATTTTTACATAATTAGACAAAGCTTCCTTCTAATTTATATTATTTAGCTAAAAGATAGGCTGTTTAACTTTTGCATAAAATTATAAATAATAATAAAAAAAGAATATTTAAATACTTGAAATTATAAATATAATTAAAAATTTTTAATAATATAAATAAATATTTAGTTTATCTCGATTTAAAGAAAATTTTAACAAAAAAATAATAGTTAAACAATATATTTTAATTATCTTAAATGACCAAGTAAGGTTGATCAAATTTTAGAAATTTTTTCAACAAGGAAATTAGATATTTCGATTAACAAAAATGGTTTTGCAATTCGTTTATCATTAGCACCACGTGCAAAATATTGCGTAACTAGAGACATACGAATAACTGGTTCAAACGTTTTATAGACAGTAGTCCTGGCCGGTCATGCAGCGAATGAATTGCGATACATTTATAAAGTGAATGCAGTTCCTAATGTTTATTCGTATAGCACTTTCAGCTATTCTAGCACCGAAATGCATGCGGGCAAATAGCTAATAGTCATTTGCTTTAGTTTTTAATATTCTATTCCATATTGCAAAATACATTATTTCAAAATTCTTAAAGTAATTATTCATACATATATATATAGTTCTGAGTAAATTAATATTTTACTCTTGAAAAAGTAGTTCACTCACATTTAACTAAAACTAACAAAGAAAATAGCTCTGATTAAGCCAATGGATGCTGACTAAACTTTGCGGTATATGTTTTTACGTATATTAAAAGATGGAAGAAGATTTAGCAGTATACGACTCTTTCGTAATTATATCTGAATACATTTTCAACTGAAATATATAGCTATAATGAATTTTACGTAAATAAATTATTTTTTTAAATATTAAATATATCAGTTATATAACCTGGTTTCATAAGTTTTTATTCAAAATTAATTAGTACATTAGTAAATAAATTAGTGCATATAATTTTTGTTAATAGCTAAAAAAGCTATTACGTCGATGTAGTGGATGCAAATATATAATTTTTAACATACTAGCTTTTCCGTGCTCGACACATCAATAAAAAAATCAATTACAAGTGAAAGAAAAAAATTCAGTGACGACAATCATGTCGTCACTGATTTTTTCTTGTTTTACATGTAATTGATTTTTTTATTGGTGTGTCGAGTACGGAAAAGCTAGTGTGTTAAACACCCGAGGTTCGCTATTTTCTCAAAAATTCTTTACTCCATTCGCAACATTTGAGTAAAATATCAACAACATCGTGCGTAAATCCACGAGGAAAAAGGCAAACAGAGCCATTTGTCCCTCTTACGTCTGTGGGTATATCTAGGTATTCCGATTTAGGACGACTAATCGTAGACTGTGCGTCACAGAAGTGCGCAGCCTCCGCCATGCAAAATTAAGTCATTGACATTAGCCGTTGTCGCAAACAAATGATTCTCATGAGCGATACCGAGAGTGAGACCATAATCCGCGGCCCTGAACTTTGCGTATATAAGCGGATGTCGCAAACGACTGTTGAACCCGAGAGATCATTGATCGCAACTACTTTGAGAATTGGCAACAAGGAAAGCTCCAAGATCGGATGGCGTGAGATAATAGCTTTT
This sequence comes from Eupelmus urozonus, assembly GCA_900480035.1. Lineage (NCBI taxonomy): Eukaryota > Metazoa > Arthropoda > Insecta > Hymenoptera > Eupelmidae > Eupelmus > Eupelmus urozonus. Next base: position 3,548 of record UELX01003790.1, read on the forward strand.
CTTTACATTGGGCGTGATAAGCAGATTGTTTTTCTACATGCTAATAAGAACAAAAACACTTTTGCTTGTTTTTTTATGAAAATGATTAATCATTTTAGGCGAGATTGACGTGCTGGTATTTTGATAGATTTTTTTTATTACTTACTCAGGTTGTCTAATGTTTAATTTTGATTGATCAAATATTTTCACATTTTTTATGTTGATAAAATAGTGAATCTTTCAACTCTGAAAATCAATTAAAATCTAAATTACTTTCTTATGTATAGTTACTTACTTATGTTATCCCTATAGGCGCTAATTATTATACTATTATTTAAATTCTTAGTTTTTGCAAAGTTACTATCGGTCTCAGTACTACTTCAGTATTTCGCAAGATTAGTCAGAGCTACTTACTATTACTATTCCGTATGGAACTAACTATACTATTCTGTACAGAAAAACGGTCCCTCGAATATTGGTAGAAATCATTCTAAATTTTTATTACAATTTTATCTAATGAACGAGGAATAAAATTAAATTTTACTTATATAATGACATTTCGACATTTTAATTTTTAGTAAGGGTTTAAGACATCAATTATTACAAATTTAAAAGATTTATTTTCCTTTTGATGTTCAAACCTCTTTATATTTTGTTTTTATTTTTTTTGGATTGTTGAAACCATTTGTCTAGACATAAAAAAACGTAACGTAAACATCGAGGGAGCCTAAAAATGCAGCCGATTCAAAATATGATGTAATTCATCGGAAGACTTAGCTATTATAAAATACATTTTTCATCGCGGCGATGATGATGGCTGACGCAAATCTCTGAGCTCGATTAACATAATCCCGTGCCGCAAAGCATTTTAGATTTATAGCAGTACGCATTTTTGGTTGAAAGGAATGCAACTTATTGATGATCTACTATTGATTACTGTAGCTGAATGCCCTTGCTTTTGTTTGTAAATAATTATTACCTATCTAGATAAAGTATATTTATATTCAGTTCATATCACATAATGCATAATTCCAATTAAAATAATAATATGACGTTGTGCATGCATTCAGAAAAAAATTTAGTTATAAATTAAAAATTAAAAATTTGTTGAATCAAAAAAAGTTTAATTTATTTAATTAAGCCTTTCAATGAAGACTACATTTTTTATCAGTATATTTATAAGTAATATTGTGTTAAGTTAAAAGAAAAAAGATTAAGTTTTAAATTCTTAAATACAAATGCTTTATAATAATTCAAATTTTATTTATACCTAAGACTTATAAAAAACAACTTTTAAATAAATTACGTATTTAAATGAACATTATGCAAAAGACAAATCAAATTTTTATATTCTTTTGGCGATCAAATTCAATCATTCTTTTCCAATGCTAATCAATACTATAAAACGCATCAAACTAATCCATAATAAAATTTCGGTCAGCTTCTATGAGAGATGCCTCCGGATATATTGAAATTTGCGCAGGTTCAAGATCACACGGAACATAAAATATGTGCCGAGGTCGGAAGCGACTAAAATGTCTGAGAAATTAGGTAGAATCGTCATTCAGCGGCAACGTGATACAGCTCAAGATTATTACCTAATCTTTTCTCGATTGCATTTTAATTATGGAATGACATTTTATTTTCTTTCATAGTCTCAAATGTTGTTTATGTGCAGTAGTCAGATTCAGATTATTAAAGTAATTTAATAAATTGAAATTTTACAAAATTTTATTAATGATTTTTTATATTTTCATTACTATTGTTAAAAAAGCTTAGTTAAGAAGAAAGAAAAACAGGAAACCTATCATTATTATCAACAAAAAAAAATTATGCGTGAAGCAATTAATTTGATAGCAAATTTATGCCGGTAATCATAAAATTAGTGTGCCTGCTCATTTCACTTAATTTTTTGCTAACCTTCGTAATTCGCTGTGGAAATGTTCTTATAGAAATCCAGTAGTTTTATCTCATTCTTATGAAAGCGAGCACAATATTATTCAAATGACATATTATAAAGTTTTTATTTGAAGTGTTATTTGAATGAGAAACTATAATGTTGCAGTGGATTCTTGCAAATTTTCATATTTTAATCGTCTGCATAAAAAACGTTCCTTAAAGAAAAAAAATTGCAGAGTACACGTAATTTCTTATCTATCAAGAAAAACAATGAGTCATCTTCACTATGAAAAAGAATCTTTAAAAAAAATTCTTTAAATTAAAAATAATCTACTCATCACTTCCATCGCTTATAAGCGTACTATAAGATTTTAATTCTTATTATTTATACATGATGCTTTTAAAATATAAACCTCTCCATTGCTGTTCAGAAGCGAAACTTCTAGTCTACCAGCTTACAGTCACGTGAATCAGAAGGAATTTCCTTTTCAAGTTCAATCCCCTTATGATAAACTTCGGCTTTCTTCCGAGTTCGTATAGAAGAGCTGAAGTTGTGTAATAAATATCTTATATGTATTAGTGGCGCTTATATATACATTCGATCCATAATTAGCCAAAGCCCAAAAATTTCCTACGACTTTTTTTGATTATTCACGTGCTTAGAGATTGATGCCACTGATCCTTGGAGGGAGATTATGATGTTGCTATATGATCAATAGCCCGATGAATATTCACGAGATCGTTTTATGAATTTTTCACAAATTCCGTGTTTGCGATTTTAGCTGGACGTTGACGGACTTGTCACTGACCTCTCTAGGATTCGCGTTATGGTAATTTTTGACGTTAATCGATGATCTTCTCACTACGAGCGAAGAGGCTATTTTTTTAATAATGTCTTTTAACCTCATGCGACTACATTAGATGGCGAGACCTTGAAGATGTAGTTCGATGAAAGTTCGAAAAATTAAGATTTAATCTGCATCATTAACTGATAAGATATCTGCACGTGCACATCTAATTATTATAACGATTAATTATATAGATTATACAATGATTTAACTCTTAAGTATTAATTTTAATTATAAGTACATCCTAAATATGTAGCTATGTAGAACTAATCGCGAAAATATAGTTGAGAAAACACATTCGTACTTCAAAAGATTTTATTTTTATCTGATATTGATTTTCTAGAAGATTGTCGATTTAATTACAAGCCAAAATGTTGATGAACTCATATGATATAATGATTTGATCGCTGAATAATGGAATATTCCTCTCAATATTGCGCTATTCCTAACTCGACAAAGAAGGTTACGAAGATGGACCATAAAAAACTTGGACTCACAATGAGCAAGTTATCGTCATCGGAAACTATGAAAAACTTACTATCATAAATCAACTATAATTTGATTTATTTATCTTTTTCGATGAAAAATTTTTCCTTATATTCTTCATTAAACCGTTACTTTGGAGCACATGACGAAGTTTGAGGAAACATCGGTCACTTGACCGATTAGATGTATAAAGAATTTGGCAAATATTCTGTTTAAAATTAGAAAAATGTTCTATCATTACAATATAATAAAACTCCAAATAAATGCTTGAGTCATTGTATTTTTTATGCAAATGAACATTTAACTAGTTCAATTTTAAAAGAACCATTACTGTTTATTTAACATTATTGATATACTTTTATATAATGTTTGGGCTTTTTCAAGTTTTATTCAATTGACAGAATTTCATTTCAACTTTAAAATAAATGCATTAAAAATATTTTAGTAAACACTTTGGATTTAGAGAGCATTTATATAACATATGTACAAATTTGTCGCAAAATTAAAATTATTTTTTGAATCTTTGTCATTAAGGAAAAAATCTTTCATTTTAACGTATTTTTATGAATAAGCAACGGTTATGAATCGAATAATGATCGCCTTGGAATGCAATTTAAAACTTTTTAGGTAGTCAACATTTATAAAAAATAGAATAGTATTTATTGAGACATTAGTAGATTGATAGTAAGAATTGTTTATACACGTGTTTTGTAAGGAATGAATTTAATATTTGGTCTTTATAATGATTATATTACAAATGTTATATATACGTGCGTGTGTATTTTGCTCTTTATAATGTTTTGGAAAAATATTTTTCTTAAAAAAGTATAAAAATTTTAATTTTAATCAATCATATTGACGTTGATTCTTGCATTAAGAACCGGCTCCTCTGCCAACTAAAAAATATGCCTAAGAGTCTGAGACACGATTCGATTTAATATTTCGGCAAATTATATCACTGATAGAAAGATAAATATAAAAATAAACCATAATTCAACAGGCTTTTTTATGCTAGTACAAAAAACCAGCCAAAGACTTGAGAAAACTTTCCTCTCTGACCTACGTCAGACGAAGTCAGAAAAACAAACGCATCCCAGTTCTATATCGCTCGCATATAGATTTCAATGTCAACTTAGGATAAAAGTACAATCCTAAATCCGCGGTAGTGCGAGCCTCTTGTTCCATTCTATACGGAATATTCCAATAAAACTAAAAATTTTCCGCAGTGTTCGACGCCTCGGTGAAGTATCCGCAGGGCATAATCGACGGGCAGACCCGCCATATGGGCAGCTTCGACCAGTGTTACAGACTGGATGCTCGGCTGCCGGATAAAGAGCTGGTGCAAGGAAGATACTGTATGGTGGACTATGAGTACAAGCTGAAGGACGACTCGGAGAACGTACGGAGCTACATCGGTAGGCGCGAAATCGATTTCGATCCCAACGGGCCCACTTGGGAGGTTGTTAAGGTGAGCTTTCTTTTTTCTTTTTAGTCTCTTTTTTTAACTACAGAGGAACTCGCTCGTCTTTCTAAATATGCGATAGACGCTGACTTTTTTAAGGATACCCAGTGAATGCTTTATGAATTCTTTATGAATTCTTTTTTGCAGCAACAATTAAAAGTACTTTTTTTTGTTTTTAAAATAGCTATGAAAAGTTCTGTTGGACGAATTTTTTATAGTGTTTCTTAAACCATAATTGTTAGACATTTAGATGTGCACTTGCAGGAAAACTTACTTATATGTAGACACAATGAACTTAAAAAAAATGTCGCCAATCATTTGTGTCCGCTCCTATTAAAAAAAAGTAACGCAAAAAGTCGCGCATGTTTTGAATTATCCCTTTTATTATTTAAACAGGAAAAAGTAATGAAATGTGTAAAAAAATAAAATAATGACATCTACTAAATAATAATAAATTAAATTTTAATTTTAATAAATGAAAGTAGTACTAAAATTTAAAAATAATTTTTTGAATTAAATTTTTTTGATGTTTAATCCCTATATAATAATTTACTTAACAGGAAAAGGGAGACTTTAGGCGCATCAAACGATACAAGCTGCAACTAGCCCTCTGCGTGCCTGCTACCTGCAGCAGCAAAGATGTGCAGGCGGCTTTGCAGGGTCCGTTTCAGGAGTACGCGGCCAAAAATGACTTAATAGTCAAAGTAAGCGTCGAGAAGAATAACTGTCAAACTTATCACGAGGAGCCAGAATTCAGCACTGGTTATTACATTACCTGGTAATTTTAAAACATACAAATTTTTTTTAATATACATTCGCTGATTGGTGATTTATTAAAAAATTAACTAGATAAATAATCTGATGAATTATTTTAATTTCAGCGGTATATTATTCTTCGTAATTTCTCTCGTGATCGTCGCTAGTCTTTACGACGGTACGTTGAGCACAGAAGAAGAGCAATTAGGCAACACGCAAGGCAAGCAACTGTTGCTTTGTTTTTCGGCAAAGCGCAACTTGCAAACTATCTTTGATGTATCCTACAAACATCGAGGTCTAGACACAATCCATCTAATACGATTTTTTTCCATGAGTCTGGTCATCGTTGGCCACAGAATGATGCAGTTTTATCTTAATCCTCTTGTCAATACGAGATACCTCGAAATGGTTAGTTGTCAAACGAATATTTTAATATTTTAATAAGCTACTTTAATTTCTTCTGTCGTTATTTTTTTTTCTACATATTTGTATCAAAATAGATACTAAATTCTCTTAGGAAACATGCAATAATTAATTATAGATATAGCACTTTCTCATTCTTACTAAAGTATATATTATTTTTATAGGCTTTCAAAATTCCATCGTTTATAATGGTTCTTAATGGACCGATCATAGTCGACGGTTTCTTTGGTATCGGTGGTCTGCTAACTTCTTATGGCCTTCTGGATTATTTTGAGAAAACCAAGCGTATGAATTTCACCGGTTTACTTTTGATTCGTTTCTTAAGGTAAGCTTGTAATGCCACCAAACACACACTCTTGAGCTTATAATATTTCCAACTCTATTTGAAACAATTAGTGCGCTCTATTTTCCTATTTTCTAATAACAATATATATGTTCACAAGCTGCATTCTCACATTTTTCCAGGACCACACCAGCGTACGCTTTCCTGATTTTTTTCACTTCTTACATCTTTCCGCACATGGGCTCTGGACCACAGTGGCAGTCGAAAATCGGCGTCGAAGCTGAACATTGCGCAGTGACCTGGTGGTCAAATCTCTTCTATCTTAACAATTACCTAAGCATGGAAAAGATCTGCATATTCCAATCGTGGTACCTATCCGTCGACTTCCACTGCTACCTCATGGCCACAGCACTAGTATACGTATTTTGGAAGTACCCAAGAAGGATAGGATATTCGATTCTGGGAGCGGTGACCTTCCTTAGCGTCATCATTTCTTTCTATCAGACCTACAAATATGATACCCAGCCGATGTTCATTGGATATCCATAGTAAGTTGCGATTAATTCTCGGGGGGCCTATTCTATCACATGTTAACGTGCGCAGCTATCTTCGGTATTATAAAATAGAAAATTAGGGTTTTCATTTGCAATTTTTTTAAATTTTCGTATCAAACTCTCTTTCACGATTAATTATGCTTTTTTTTCTATTAATTCCGGCGCACTTAAAATCTCGAATTTTATTAAAAAAGTTTTTTTTTACAGTGTGCATAGATTGGAGGATGATGAATACTTTATCAACGAATACGTGAAGACCCACCTGCGCATGAGTGCTTATTTTGTAGGACTTATAGCTGGAGCCATGCTTTTCGACTACCGCACGGCCACTTGGCGTTTATCGAAGGTGCGTATAAAACATACAATTTTTTATTTTTCTTTTCATTGACTCATATTATAGTTGTCCAATCTTGATATTATACAATAACAAGGAAAAATCGGTAGTGCGAGTAGAGTAAAAATAAATAATAAGCAGTTCAATGACTTTAGCGAAGTTTACAAATCGTTATCATAAGATGATACCATTATTAAATAAAGATTATGTTTTGAATCAAGCTATTTCGGCGTCAATTAATTTAATAGAAAGTAAACTTTTTCACATTATGATATTCTTAATATTGAATATTTGCATTCACACGTTACCAACTATTTTGAAACTCTGGGCATTCTAAATAATAATGATGATGATGATAACATATATAATAAAACGATGCAAAAAAAAAAAAAAAAAAAATAAATAAACGTCAAATAACAAATTGATTTTCGTTCACAGAAAGTATCCCAGATCTTGTTCATTCTTCTCGTAGTAGTAACGAGCATTTACTCACAACACCTTGGCTACAATTACTTGGATCCAAACACACAACCGTCGGCACTAAGTAAAGCGCTCTATGCTTGTCTGCATAGACCCGCCTTTGCAGCCAGTTTTTGCTCTATTATCTTGCTTATAACTATGAGTGATGGATTAGGTAAGATTAATTTTATTTCAGCTATGTGAAATCTTTCTTGCTATTAAGAATGTAGAAATCCATTTTTTAATTTAGTTTATACTTCATTTTTTAATTATATTTCGCCAAAAGTGTATTTGATTTGTATTTCACCTTTTTAAAACGTATGTGTTTATTTAAACTTAAATTACTAAAGTTTAATTTTTTACATTACAAAAACAGTTAATAAAATTTATTCGTGCGCGTGCTACGTTTATGCTCTATCTCATATGTATAGATAGACAAGTATTTCTCGATGACAATTTAATGCAAAAATTGGTTTGAATAAGCATTTTTTTTGTATATTTTTCAATAGTTCGTTTGTTTATCAATTCACAGATTTCCACTACAACTTTTTGACGCCTCGATGGGCGCAGCCGCTTGGCCGACTGACCTACAGTGCCTTCCTCTCGCATAATATAATTCAGTCATATCAGGTGGGAACGATGAGAACATCGAGGATCTTCTCTGTTCACGGTGTGGTAAGTCTATATGTCTCTTTTCTAATTTTCACATTTTCAAGGCAAAATATTGTTTACATCATGCATATACAGTATTTGATTATTAAATATTATTATTTCAAAGTTAAAAGTCAATTTTTCCGTAACCCGGCTACTATATTTAAAATGCAATTTTTTATTATTATTATTATTATAAAAGGTAATAATTAAATAATACTCTTTTGTTTTCCAGTTTTTCGAATGGGTGTCGGACATTTTTTACTCATTCGTGGTCGCTCTCATAATCGCTATCTGCTTTGAGGGTCCATTTAGAAAATTGGAAAAACACTTGCTCACGAAAAGGGCGGATCTTAAAGTACCAAAGAATGCAAAAGAAAACCGGACAGAAGTGGAAACGAAGAAAATCGATTAAAGCAAACTTAAAATTTAAATAATTTTAAGCGTCTGCGTGATTTTGCATGTGATATTTTTGTTTTAAATATGTTTGTTGTATGAAAGTTACACATCATGAATGTGTCTGTGTATATAAACTGTATATATAGTTAAAGAATAAATAATACAAGTGTGTTTGTTAATAAACAGTGTGTTTTTCATTTATTTAGACCATTTTTTGCCTATACCTATTTACGTGTATTATGAAATATAAAAAGATACATTTTTAAGGCCAAGTGAAAGGGTATAAGGTAGAAATCTACACAAAATATTAACCCAGTAAACATTGCGTGCTTTTTGGGTGCGTGCTGTCAGTTTGGCGTCAGCGTGCCAGCATGCCCCTATGCTAGGGAAATTGAACAAGAACTTAAAATTTATGTCACAAACATTAATTAAATCAGTTGTAAAAATTTTTTTTCCAAAGATTGTACGTTATACTTATGAAGTTGATTTTCAGAAAAGCTCCACTGACTTTGTTAAAAAAAACTAGTCTTGAGCAGGCCATAAAAAAAAATTATTAATGTTAAAATGTCGGTAATATCGGTAAACTCCGATTTTGTAAGCAATATAGCAGTAGCAGCCAGCGTAATCAAAGGATAGAAAAGGCAGACTGATATTTATGTTGGCACTAGCAAAAATCACCAACGATTGTACGCTAGGGTTTAAAAAGTTGTAACTATGTACACTATTAGTTAGGCCGATTCTACATGACGTGCTTTGTGCCGTGCTCCGTGCGCTAAGCACAAACGAAATCGTTGCTTGTCGCATCTATTAACTTAAGTATACCGAGGTTAAACGGAACAAAGCTATACTTATTTTTAAAATAATATCTATATATGTTTGTTGAAAGCATGACGTGTAGAATCAGCCGGCACAAAGCACGACGTGTAGAATCAGCCAGAGAAGCACAGGCGCAGTACGCAGTATACCGACTATACACGCATCACGCGCGCCGCATCTGTCAACTGTCGGATCTAGTCGATCGTCGTGGAGAAAAACATACCTCAAATTAGTGCATTATTGACATTATTCGCAAAAATCTCGCGGTGCATCGAACTACGCCTTCAGCTTTTTATTTATATGATGTGAAAGTCGTGCGCGATCGCTCATTTGCAACTTATTTTCTCTAGTTTCAAGAGCCTGATCATTCCTCGAGAAATGCAAAATTAGTGAGTGTATTTTGGTTGGAACACCAGCGACAAAGGACAATAAGCATACATACGGCTAGGTATAAAATTGGATTCGCTCTCTTTGTCTTATCTTCTTCGTCTCTTGTAAATTTCTCACGAGTCATCAATTTATATATACCTATATGCGATTCTTCAGTGGACGAAGTGCACGCATCTCGAAAATAATTGCAAGTTTTTTCATTGTTGTAGGCGAGCGTCTTAATTGTTGACATTTAAGAGACGAACTGCATAGGCGTATATTATGGTTTTTTGAAGCCTTGAACGTTGTTGCTTTTTATGCTAATTCGCTCGGCTCATTATTAGGCGCTCACCGACCTATGTTTATGAGCGTATGTGCATATATATATGTATACATATATACACATACACGATTTTTAATATATATATATACATACATATACTGTCAATTTTTTTGGCATTACTTTGAAAACGTGTAATGTTCGAAAATAAACGTTTAGCCAAAAATTCTAACTTGTAGGTATACGTATATGAAGCAAAGGCTATAGCTGAATCGAGCAACGATGAATTTTTTTTAATATTGTTTCTTGTTTATAAATGGAAATTTGACAGATTAATAAGCACAACAGGATTTTTATTTTTAAATGTTGCCTAAAAATTTCTGTATATTTTTATATTGAATGAATATTTTGTTTGACAGCTTAAGAGATGGCTGAGTCTTCTAAATCTGAAAAGCAGGACAGTCTCGAGGATAGTCTTTCTACCGAAGATTGGACAATCATTGACAAGAAAGAGTCAAGAATTAACGATGTTTCCCAAGAGAAAGACAATGAAAAATCTAGCTCAGCAAAAGAAACTGTAGTCACCGAGGATGATTGTCATGTAAGGAAGAAAGTTTATATGTTTATTTATGTTATTTATTTAAATATTAAATTCAAATTTTGAATCTTCAAATGTTATATTTAAATGTTATGTATCTTATACTGCATCTATAGATTCAATTATTCAATATGCATATACACATACATATATACAAAAATACATAAGCACATACATACTGCAATAATATTTCTATTAAATAAATTCATTTTTTCATGTTATTGTGCAGCTAATTATAAAATAAAACAAAAATTATAATTAATTTATATTATTTTAGTCAAAAGAAACTTCTAAAATTGAAGAAGGACATGTTGAGGAAGGTGAAGAGGCTGGAGAGAAAGAAGTAGAATCAGATGATGTTTCTATATTATCAGACGAAAGTGAGCCAGAACAGCTGGTTACTGAGGAAGGAAGAATTGAAAGGATAGAATGGCAGGTGGAAAGAAATGAATCAAGTTCCCAGGCTCAAGCAGTTACACTTAAGGTTGAATGGGTAATTATTTTATTTATAAATAAATTAAATATAATTTGTATTTATTCGTAATATTTTTTTATTTATTTAGACATTACAATTATAAAAATTTTCATATACGAAATTTTTCATACACATACACTTTTTGATAGTACATTATTTACTGTAGGATGGTCATATAACATCGACAACCTTAATTACTTGCTCTGTGGTAGCTTTGATTATTGGTATCATACTTTCTGGTCGTGTAGCAGATTTTCGAGGAGATCATACAAGTACCACTATGAATCCTGATATGGAAGAAAAATTACAAGAACTAAACGGAATTGAGGAAAAATTAAGAGAATGGAATGATGGTAATATTTTATTTAATCTCATAACATTTGTTTTTTATAGTTTGTAAGAACAAATACAAGTATTATTTTATTTTATTTCATAAAGAGACAATGGTTTTTGTAAAATAAGTAAGATAGCTTTTACATATTTATACAGTGAAAAAAGATACATTAAGAAAGCTCTATAAGTACTTATAGAATATAAATTATAAATTTTTGTATTTCTATGTTATTAATTTTATAATACATTATCAAGTATAGATTGTTAAAAAATTAATAAAATAATAATAAAAAAAATTATTTACATTCTATTTGTGCTGATTGGGATATCTCAACATTAATAAGAAAATGTGGTTTTTGGAATATTAATCTTAAATTTGGAGATGGTTGTATTAAAAATATTAATTCAATCATTATTAATATTTGTTAGTAAACTTAGTCTATCAATTATAAATCTAAATTTAAATACAAAACCATATTCTGTTTTTTTATAGTAAAACAAGCTTTAGTTCAACTTCGAATAAGTATGCCAGAAATGATAAAATTAAAGGATCAATTAACTCACCAAAAGAATGAAAAAGATATGCCAAAATATTCAATTGAAGATCATAAAAATTTTGAAAAACCCATCATGCAAAATATTTTAAATACATATGACGATAGATTGGAAATTCTTGAAGATACTTATCAGAATTTTTGTTTGACAATAAATAAAATGAACTCTTCCAATCTAATGATTGAAAATGAGCCGTGTAAAACACCAAAAATACTTTCAGAAATGATAACATTTAAGAAAAATCTTAAACGCGCTTTAGAAGAAACGGTTTCATCTAAAAAAAGGTTTGTAAAAATTAATATACTATATTTTCATATAATTTAAATCAAAATTAAAAATTTTTAAATATTTTTTTTACAGACTTGTCTTCTTTGATGACATTGAAAAGAAAATTGACTCAGTCTCTGACTCTTTATTATCTGATCTTTCAATAATGTTTTCAAGATTTTCTCTCAAAGTAGAAGATCGCTTAAATAAATTTGGATATAAATTAAACAAACGCTTATGTTTACTAATAAACAATGAAAAAACAAATGATGATTTTTTAAACATATTGTTAGGTGATCAATTCATTATAAATAATTGTAATGAAGATGGATCTGGTGAAATTAAAATGGATTCGAAAATAAATTCTTTTAAAGAAGAAAAGAATCATGAAGTTAAGAAAAGATCACATGAAGAATTAAAAATGAATAATTATAAAAATGTAAAAAGTAATGAAAAGATTTATGATAATTCCAGAGAAGAGGATAATAAATTACACGAAGTCGAATCTAATGAAGAAATTATTAGCGCCAAAAGTAAGGGTGAAGTAAAAAATGTTAATAATTGGAAGAAAAATAAATACGAAAAAGAAGAAAAACATTATCAAAAAGAGAAAAAGAATGATAAATATGAAAAATTCAACAGCAACCATAAAAGAAATTATAACAAAAATAATATCCTAGAGGATGACTTGGATGATTCACATGAAGATAATAAGAGCAGTGAAGAAGATTTTGATGACAAATTTGAAAACAATAGAAACGAGCATAATCAACATAATAAATTTGAAAATCATAAAAGAGATTATGATTTTGAACATAAATTTGAATATAACAGAAAAAATAATGAATTTGAAGGACAGAGCAAACGTAAGAAAGATTATAATTCTAATGAAAGATATAAACGTAATAAGGAAAATTACAATTCTAAAGACAAAAATAATTACGATTTTGATAATGAAAAAAATCGTAACTATAATCGAAAATTTGAAAATAAAAAGAACTTTATTTATGATACTGATGATTTGAAATTCGTTAAAAATTTAGAGAGGGACGCAGATCAATTTAACGGGGATATTGAAGAAAAGCAACGATTTAAAAACGACAAAGAATATAATGCACGAACAGAAAACTATAAGGAATGGAAGAATGCAAAATATCAAGGACATGATCGTAGGGATAACAAAGATAAATACCAACCTAATGAAAATTGGCAGATGCAAAGGTATGTAATATAGAAAAAGTCATAGGAAAGCAAGGTACTTTTTTAAAGAATGTTTATCTATAGAGCTTGAGTGACACCTGCTTTTACAAAGTATTACTGAATCTTATTATTTTTCTATAAATCTTGTTTGATAAGGTTTGTATTAGATAATAGTATTTAACCGATTAAAAAGACAGTTTTTCATTTAATTGAATGTTAATTAAATTTTGTGTTGCAAATTTTTGCTGCTATATAAATATTTTTAAGTACTTATAACATAATCATATATGAATAAATTCCAAATATTTTTTATTTTTGTAGGAACAAATACAAAATTTTAATAAGCATACACCCACTAAATAAAAATTAACGCTCTCTTATGCAATAAAAAAAAATTTGAGTTCAAATTGTCCATTCCTTATCTTATGAAATATTACAAATATAATAAACATTATAAAAATAATTTTGAATGTACCAATTTACAATTTTTAGCTCACTATTTGTGTAAAAACAAAATCCATTCAGTAGATTTTTTAGAAATCTTAGCTGCAGTATTTTACGTTTATTATGATTTTCATATTTATTTTTTGTTTTGAAAACAAACATCGAGTCTAAATCAAGTTATGTGTTGTCTCTCCAAGCAGTAGAGTAACAGATTAAGTTATAGTTCTGACAAAAGTTAAAAATTTCTGAGGATAATCAAAGCTTATAAATAACTTATAAATTTTTAAAAGTTTTTAACAAATACCAAATTATTTTTATTTTCTTAAATTAGTAAAAGTATTTTAAATTTACATATTTTACATACACTTTTGATATAGATACAAAATATAATGTATTTTGAAAACTTTGAAATATAATTATAAAATTTAGCTACTCCAAATTTTTTCAAATAAAGAGAGAATGTAACAAACAAGAAAAGTAGAATGTAACTCTTCAAATCACATTACTTCACTTACTTTCTCCACTTTCACTTTCTAGGCCAAAATAATACTTTCGTTATCTACACACTGTTTATACAAAAGCTCTTTGCTAAAGTAGAGCAACGACTATCATTCTCCAGCTAGAGCCTGTTTTGTTTGCTGACCACTTTGCTTTTTGTTTGTTTCTGTGTGTGTAGGGGCAAAGCCCGCGAAAAACAGCGGAATTCTGATTGGTATTTTGTCCGAGCAGATTTGCGCCAGAAGTCGAGGGTAAACGAGGAGTTCGTCGAGCCGAAAGAGGAGGAAACGTCCTCTCGGAGCCACAAGCCCCGTAAGCGTCGGCAAGACACTGACGAAGACAACGAAGACTTGTACGACGACGTGAGCGAGCTAAAGAGACGAGTAATGAGACGGATTGGTCGTACCTGGAACTTTGTTAACTCGAAGCTGCGAAAATATTTCTGAGGAAAATTAACATCAGAAAACTTATTACAAAATCTGTGTATGAATAAGTACGAGCAATCTGAAAAAGAGAGTCACTAATACACTCATACACTATCACATACTCAATGTATTATTCACATTTTTTCTAAGATCTACGTAGAGGAGAAGAAAGATGAGGAGCTGCGTCTTTTCTTACTTATTGTAATGGTACAATTTTACCGACGCTTACTAGTTAGTGCACTGAAAGAGGATTCATTGAAATTCAAGAAATGCTTAACATTCAAGTCGTGAAGTTACAAGAAAAAAATTTGTTTTCTCTCTTTTTTTATTTTTGTAAAAATTTCAAGTATTAAGTGAACTTTTATTTTTTTACGTATGTTTCTATGAACGTAAATTTTACGTAGTAGTCATAAGTTTGGCGATCCTTTATAAATTAAAAAATTAAGGGATACATTTTAACAATAAAAACAAGATGTTTAAGCAATCTTCAATAAAACCTTGAAAATTATCATTTCATTTTCAGGTTTGTGAAATCTTTCAAATTACAGAGAATGCGAGATTTATTCTTTTTGTTTTATTTTCATTTTTTCTGTTGTTCTCTATTAAAACAGCTCTTCATACAGAAATTTTTCAAAAATAAAAATTAATTATGAGAAAAGGATTTCTTTATTTTTGATAACAATGAGGATTTTAACATCTTCATAAAAGTTCTTTAATTCGCTGAATTAGATATTTACTTAATATTAATAAATTTCAGTGTTAAATCGATATTTTTATCTCAAATGATGACTTGTATGTTTTGTAGTCATAGATTTTTAAAAGTCAACTTTGTAGAAAGAAAACTTAGCCAGAATAAGATTTAAAAAGGAATACGAAGATAGATATTTTTGTTCCGAGTTTGTTTTTATATAGTCATATAAGGAACTGTTTGCTGTGAGAAAAGTAGTTAGTTGTTTTTAAGAGTGAAGATTTTTGTATATTAAAGTAATTATTATAAAAAAATGGATAAGAAACATAAAGTATTATTGAAAAATCAAGTTAACCAGATTGATCATGAGCTTTAAAAAAATTCACTAATATATTAAAAAAAACTGTTACGATGTAACTGCGATCTTCAAGCGTTTTACTCGACCGAAAGTTCAGATTTTATTTATTTCATTGAATTTTACGCTTGCATAAGTGTAAATACAACTGGTAAAGTTCAATAAAAATATGTTATTAAAGTTGTTTTATTATTATTCTATCATCATTCCAATTTGATATTCATATTAATAGTTTGTAATTAAAAATTTAATTCTAGTATACATATTGTAGTAATTTTATTAATCTAGAAACTTAATTAAATTACTACAATCTAGAAAGTAAAAAATAAGTTAGCTAATAAAAATAAGTTTATTGATAAAATCAAAATTTCCTTGGTAACACAAAACAGGCAAAAATAAGGTGTCATTTAAAAAAAAAGAATGCAGATATCAATTATGCTGAATTTTGTATATGAAATAACTTATTTTATTTTTCCTTTTTTGATAATTTGAAAGAAGTTATAAAGTAATATGACGAATTGCCTAAATTTTCTTTAAAAAAAGACTATAAATATCTAAGGAATTTAGCAAAATATTTCGGAAAAGTCAGCTGGGAACCGAGCTGTGATATTCAGCCAAAGCGTTAACTAAGCCTTCATCTGGAAACCCAGTTCGATCCACAACTGATTATCCTATGATGCACTTTAATTTATACAGCAACATTTTTTTAAATCATGTAATTTTTATACATTTTCATACAATTTTATACAATGTTCATATGCTAAAGATTCCAGATTTTTACTCATGCCTTTTTTTTCTTTTATTTATTTATTTTTTTCTAATCAATTTGACCATTATAAAGAATTTATAATGTCAAAATTTCACTTATTCTTAGACTTAGACTTTAAAAAAAGTGAAATCGACATAAAAAAAAGAAAAATGTAGGGTGAGAGTGAGGCTAGTTAACATACGATTAATATTTTATTTATATCTGCCTCGAAAAGATTTGTGCCTGGCAATCATTATACTTATTAATGAATACTGTTAAAATTTAATAGTTCAATACGTATAATTGAACATCGAACACCGTATGTCAAGTAGCCCCGCTATCCCTATACTGAAGAATTTTTAGTTTGAGTACTCACTTGACAATAAGAGGATTCTGATTTAGTAAAAAATTGTGTAATCGGCAAGATAATCTAGTGCTGCCAGGTGACGCACACCTATCACCAACAGTAACGTAGTATAGGAAACACAATCCCGAGGGAAAATATAAGTCCAAGCTCGAACACCCCAGCTACCTTTTTCACCCAGTCAATTTCGTTCTGGCAGATGGTTTTTAACCCTTCCATAGTTTATTCAGTGAATAAAGGACATTTTTTGTAGATTGTTTATAAATTAATATTATGTAATTATACAAAAATTCAAAATAGAAAATTAGAATTTATACATTCATAGTTCTATTTTTTTCATAAATGAATATTCTCTTATTCCATAAGATATTGTTCTCTTATTCTAAATATATAGTTTTAAGTTTCACTTATTGAATTAGTAATTACGTATTTTTAGTGAACGCACTTGTATGCATGCAGTTATTTAATATATCATATTATTTATGCTAACTGAATTGAAGCATTTATGATAAATATTATTGAAAACGGTTTTAAGATACTGACTGAAATAGTATTATATTATGTACCAAGGGCAAAAAGTGAGCTTTTTTAGACCGAGTGTGGAATTTGCAGTACGAGTCAAAGTGAGCTAGCGTTTGCGAGCCGAAGACGAATACTGCAAACACACGAGGTCAAAGAAGCTCACTAGCCCTTGGTGCATACCATATTTTTTGTAACGCATGTATTGATTTTCGTGTTTTTTGTTACCTATACT
>UELX01003791.1:0-21248 GCA_900480035.1 Eupelmus urozonus
TGTTTTTTCGTATTTATTTATATTTGTATATATTTGTACCTCTAAATGTCATTTTTAAAGTAAAATCTTTATCGCCCGCTAGAGAGCGCGATAATGATTTTAGAGAGGAACTTTATCGCCCGCTGCGACGTGCCGGATAGTTACTCTGTAACTGGATCGTTAATATAGGTATTAGGATATCGATCGTGGGACCATTATTATTACCTTATCATAATGTTACAATGACGACCATTGGAGTCACGAAAACAAAGTTAATAGATATTGTCTGACCTTTAAATGGCTCTATTAAATGACCTTTTCTAGACTGGAAAAACTACGATTGAATTAAAGAGAAATCAATAACTTATAGAAAATCTTGATTTTGTCCTTTTCATGATCAAAGCACTATTAAAAAAGTCATTTTCAAATAACTGTATCACGGTTACATCGTTTTTCGGTGTCCTGTTTAAAGTTATATAATATGTTAGGTTATTTTAATATACATACATACTGCGATCTTTACTTTGACCTTGAGGTCAACATAAAGGACATTCATACACAGTGAGGAAAAAGTATGGGAACCCCGGAAAATCTCCGAGGGTTGGTCAAGAAAAAAAAATTGTTAAGTTCAAGTCTTATGTAACTAGGTGAGGTCCAAGGTCCAATCCAAGGTCATCACTAGATGCCTCGTTGAAAGTTTTACAAGACCTGATCTTAGCAATTTTTTTTCATGACCAACTCTCTAAGATTTTACGGGGTTCCCATAGTTTTTCCTCACCCTGTATATTTAAAGTTATTCACACTATTTATTCGCAAGATAAAAAATGGGGGTCGTAATATTGTGTACCAAGGGCGTAAAGTAAACTTTTCAAGACCGAGTGCGAAATTTGCAGTAAAAGTCGAAGATGTAGCTAGTACGAATCAAGGGTGTATGGGTCTGCGAACGAATATGAGTCCTGCAATCACACGTGGTCAAAAAGGTCAACTTGCTCTTGGCGCGCGCCATATTTTTTGTAACTCATGTACTGTCTCATCGTATTGTTTTTCGTGTTTTTTGCTATTTGCAATGAGAGAATGAAATGCTCGTTTTTAGACTCAGCAACGACTCATCTATTCTAATCAATTTAAAAATCTATTTTTAAGATAGGTACTCTTAAAAAAAGAAAAGACCCCACCCTCCCACTCTTAGAACACACTTACTTTAGTAAGTTCCAACACCCGAAGTATATTATGGGTTATTGGTATGAGACGCCATCTAGTGTTGCTTAGTTTATTTACATTATCAGCTGTTCTTCTTTTTTCTTGCTTATTGATATTAGCGAGCTTATTTCAGTTGTTTTTTTCTTTTTTTTGCCCGCTTATATACACAAAGGATAACTTTAATCCCGCTTTATAGATCAAAAAAAATGCGAAAATTGTGTATGTATTACAAAAGAGTACTTTATGCACCAAGGTAGTAAAGTCACAGATTATTTTCGCAGGTGGGTTTGCTGTCTGAGCGTAGAGAGAGCGAGTAATCACTCGAGGAAATAATCGACTTTATCCCAGAAATAAACGTAATGTTTTATTTTCGACTCAACTGTAAAGCAACTAATTAAAATTACATTAAAATAATGTTTTTTATTTAAATTTTTATAGTTTAATATGAAATTAAAATTTGCGGGAATAAAGATAAACTGCAGGAAAAAAGAATTATAAGAAGCCTTTACAGACTGTTTTATTTTAATTCAAAAAAAATATATTTTTTACTTTAACTTGTTACTTTTATAATACTAAAAGCTATCTGATATTCGTTAAGCTGTGATACATTTTAATAATACACATTCAGATCCATAAAAAGCCTATACCGACAAAAGCAGTGAATACACAAAGCTGCGCACAACACGAAAAATTGCAGGGAAAAGGGGTGCCAGGGAGCATTTAAAAGCGCGAGGTCTTTGACAATGCGAAAAAGTCGCTTTGAGCGCGTACCATTTCGGGATTCGCACATGACAAAGACTCAAAGAGCTTCGTGGATCGCCTGCTTTTTTTGTCTGTTGCACGCACAGCAGCTTTATAGTGCAAGCGTTTTGTATTTCACTGCATTCCGCGAGCAAGAAGCGAAAAGTCTAACTTCAATTTTGTAAGACGATTCGAAAGATTCATTGGAGCGAAGGAGGAAATGACAAACATTCTTTTTTGCTAATTTTTAAAATTAAATTAATAATATTTCTTTTTCAAAGTTTGAGATTATATTATAAATAATTTCTAAGAGTGATATTCACCAGTTTTTCTATTCTTACTTTAGTTACATAATTTTTTTCTTGAATAAAAATCAAACTAATAAAAAGATCCTACATATAATTAAAAAATTTACTAAAAAGTGTAATTTTATTTCTCTGTACTCTTCTGTAGCGATGCCTTAAAAGCTTCTGTATAATTTTAACTTTATTATGTACAATTCAAAGCCTTTTTGATAAGAGTAATAAAATTACGGTATTAAAATATAAATGGAAAGATCTAAAGTTTTATTTAAAAGATAATAATTATAAAATTTTTATAAAGAGCATCTTTTACAAAACCTTGTAGTTTAAAATAGTAAATATTCGGAAAACTTCTACATCATTTACAAGTCGATAAACTGGAAAATGTGTCACGCTGCGCGCAAAAAGACTCGTTAGAGAACCCAGTTGGTAGAAGAATGGGCGCACGGAAGGAGGTTACAAGCGGTGGAGGTCTTCCTTTTTTTATCGAAAATCTTGCTCGATCGTATGTGTGGTTAATGACTTCCACGCAAGCCTGCAAATTTCACGTAAATTTCATCGTGATTCTTGACACGTTTAATTGAGATCGTGATATAAGGATACAACGCGAGAGGATCAAGATAGATTTATATTTTGTATGTGGATAAATTTAGCATCAGATTGTAAGATAAATAATAATATGATGATGAATATTAGACATATAATATAACAATAACACTTAGGATAAGCAATTATATTAAAAGAAAAAAATTCAGTTAATTATATCAAAAGCGATTCATACTCAATTTATGGCGAATTTAAATGTTAATTATTATTTAGTTAAATCAATTTAGAAATTTTTATAATAAATGTCAATAAAATTTATTTTTATATCTAGAAAAATTAATATGGAACATGGTATAAATTATAATTATAATTTATAATTCTTTTTGAAAATTTATTAAAATGCAGTATAAATTTTTATAGAACTTTTTTAAAATTTACAGATTTTGTACTATGAAACATTGTAAAAATTAATCTAACGTTTTCTAAGCTTTGCTATGTCAAGCTAACATTTCTGATCGTCACATTCGAGAATTTATTTTGAATATAAGTGAATCCATGGAAATTGCCAGAAGCAAGAAGAAAATTCTTTAGCTTCCATTCTATTTATTTCGTAAAGATTCCTAATTGAATTAAAAGGAAATTTTCTTGAAGGATAGACAGTTTTATTAACAATTATTATTCCTGCAAGAAGGTATATCTACTTATTACTAAAAGATTTGTTTTTAAAAACTTTACAGATAAATAAATATTGAAAGGCACATTCAAACACACTTGCACGCATATACACATTTAGACACATGCACTAAGGTCTCAATTATTGTATCAAACCTTGAATATTAGATTATGTCTTATCAATTATAGAGGTACTTCATCTCAAGAACAATTGAGACAATATACTTCGGATTCGGTTATCATGTCACTCTTCAGTAAGTTTCTTCGTAACTAAATTTGAACCAATTCTGTTTCGGCTAATAATAGAATATTTCTTTGTATTTATTTACTTTTTAAAGAAATAGCATTTTAGTGAAAAAAAAAAAGAAATTAAAAATATCTTTATTTCTTTAAAATGTGCGTTATTCGTGGTATAATTAAATATACCTAATTTATTTTATTGCTCATATTTAGAAAAAATGTTGATCTTTTATGTCGTGCATAAACTTATTCATTTTATATTATTGATAAAACTTTGATTTATCATAATTTTTTATTATTTACATCTACAGTAAGACTGCCTAAAAAATCTCATTCTAAATGATAAATATTTGATGAAAAATACAGTCACTATCTCACTAAAAAAATGATTTAACTAAAGACTTTATTGAACTTGGTTGAACATATCTTTATTAAAATTATCAGTAAGTTACCGTTTTTGAATGTTTAATTAATAAGTCGGAATGTTTATTACACAGCGCTCTTCAGAATTATGTAAGAAATTAATTTAAATAGTAGCATCTTCGAGAATAAACGAGGGGCTCGAAAAATACGATGCTACTCTCAATCTTTAAATTATCCTATTAATATTTGAAACGTTGACTTATAAATTATTATTTAATTATAATAAACATTTGTTCGTCAAAATTCAATAAATTCTTTAGTTAATAAAAAAGGTACGCAAACTATAACTTCTCTACTTCAACTAAAGAAAATAAAGAAAAAATCATAGTTTGTAAAAATAAGCTAGTAATAAGTATCGTCAATACATTGTATTTTCATGCCGATTGAATGTTAAATCATAATTAAAAAATAAAGGTTGATCAGAGGGTACACTATAGTCTTCATATTTTAAATATCAATTTTTCGAAAATTATTCAGTCTTATTACTTCAATAATAATTTAATGGATAGTTTGCATTACCTAAAATGATACACGTTAAAATTATCAAAAAATTAAAATGAACTTATAAGTATGAATTTAAAGTAAATATTGAACTGTCTGATTCTGTTTTATTCTGACAAACAATAAGATAATAAAAATGTACTTTTTGATAAGAAAAGCTAAAATTTTAAATATGCACGTGTAGCAAAAACATACTTTATTTCGATACAAAATAAAATTAATTAAAAAATTAACACAAAAATACTTGATATTTTATTAGTACTTATTTTCAGTTCAAACTTATATAACTCTTCTCTTCAAAGACGAAGGAGTGTCGAATACTTCTGCAAGAGCCCTGTAGTCAAAGTTTTAAGAGTCGAACAGCTCGTAAATGTTTCCCGTGCCGCTGGCATTTCCCTAAGCAACCGCTACACTCGACAAACTGGGTTTGATTTTTGGCCAAAGTTCTCTCGTCCGGTAAAGTATTAGTTTACTTCTAGAAAAAAAAAGTAGTAGTAAAATTTTTATTTATAACTTTAATTTAATGCCTACAATTTTTGACAGTCTCTAATTTTTAAAGATTAAAAAAACACTGTATCTGGCTTAAAGCATTTTTAAACACAGTGTAAAATTCAGTATGTAAATCCAAAAAACTTTCAAACCACAAAAATGGCTCGGTCTATCTCTTCTTACGGAATAATTAAAACATTTCAAGGAAGGATTAAAATCAGAGAAAGAAAAGGCTCTGGCGAGAAAAGAACCGAAATTACCTCGTCGCAAAAATGGGCCATTTCAGAAGTGATGCTCCATTCCTGAATGCTCCATGCCTGAATGCTCCATTCCAGCATGATCCTCCTCGGCCGGCACGTAGGCAGCAAAGTAGGCGACGCACCAGACGGCAAAGGAGACAATAAGGACGCCGAAGCACGCGGAATTAAACCTGTCCCAGCCGAAAATAATTTCGCCTGGACTCTTGGGCTTGGAAGTCCTCAAGCTTGCTCCATTCACGTCGCAGCATATGCTCTGGCTGCTGCTAGACATGGCCCCTTTTTTTGCCTCCGAGTACCTCGCCAGAAGAATGACAAAAGCTCGCGGTCCACCTATATGGTTTTGCGCTCGTTGAGGAATTACAAGATGGACATGTATTGCTGAAACTTCGATTAACTTGTTTTCTTCTTTTATCGATTAAAGGAAATTGATCGTGGATATTTGACGTGTTGAAATAACGATGACGTATATTTGTTTGAACTAATTGTAGATAATGAATTGGGTACCTCGAAACTAGTGCTGATATGAGGAAGGCATTCGGTGATCGAGTAATCCGGCGGATGTGTAAGAAGAAAGTGTAACGAAAAATAATACGACAAATGAGCAGCTGATAAGATTCGCGGTGTTCGATACGATAAGTTGACTTTAGATTTTGTGGACTCAAGGTATCACGATAACAGGTATTATACAGTATACGTGATGTCTTTAGAATTTCTCGTTTTCATTAAATTACTTATTTTCAATAATAAAGAGTTTCAACATCCTTTGCTTTGTATTCATTTCCTGTTTATGATTTAAATAAAAAGACAAGATTTTAAATTAAAAAAAAATTTAATAAATTATTCGACGAAAGTTTTTTGGAATATTGTGTGTAAATGTTATAAAACTACATTTTTCTTTTACAATAGACTGGGTTTCTTCTCGCGCTTGTCACTTTTCTATATACACTAAATTTAAATCTAAATAGAATATATTAATAAAAGAAGATTCAAATATTGTTTTGAAAAACTTATTGTCCTATTCACTTCTCATAAAAAACTTGAAGAATAGATATTCACGAACAGCACTCTTTTATGTCACATTTTGCATGTTTCCACGAAAAAATAAAGTAACCCAGCATCGAGCCTATCACAACTGCGATACATAAGTAAACATTATATGTCATAAATATGAACATTAAAAAGTATCCGATCACCAGTTGAAGTCCCTGGAGAACAGTCTGTAATACGTGTATCGTAGAAAATATCGCTTCTCTGGAAAATATTATTAAATCATTATTTATGTCTATTTGATTCAGCTGTCACATTACTGTTACTTACTTCCTTGACAGAGATTCTTTTGGATTGTGAATTGTATTACTAACATTAAGGTATTCTCTAAAAATTAGATAAAATAAATGCGTTATAGATTTTAAAAATATAAATATGTAGAAAATTTATAAAATTAAAAACTTAATAATTATACTGTATAAATATTGTAAATTACCGATAATTTTTCAAAGCTTCATAAATCATCCCTAAGAGGATTACTCCTATCATGGAGCCTATGATTCCATTTAAATCCGTTGTCCTCCATTCTTCAAACAATATGGTTTCTCCGAAACCAAAATGAAATGACATCTGAAAGAACGTAATGTTATTATTCGTAACTATTATAATTTTTAATTTATTTGAATTTTCTTGGTAAATTTCTATTATTCAAAAATAAACAATTCTTCGACTCACTCCATGCATGATGAAATTATTTTTCTGTACAACGCGTGTGGCGTAGACTGTAAGATTGTCGGATCAGTATTTCTTGCACTCGAGCCGACAATTTGGCCCCCACTTATCTTAAAGATAAACTTTTATCAAGATTGGATTCTTTATTCAATCAGTTTTCAAACAGCTGTCTTTGAGTTAATATCTAGAGAAATATCGTTGTAATGAAAAATGTTAAACTTACAAGTTTGTTTATCTCGGTTAATATTATATTAGCTGGTAATGAGTTGATCTTTAAAAAACAGGATGTAATAAAAATATTTATTAATGATTGAATGTTGATTAATATCTTTAATCTCTACTTTATAATTAAAATAAAAAATATTTAAAGAACAAGTGCTTCAGTCTTCGAGCAATGCAGGATCTCATGTTCGTATTCAATTACTTGAAAAACAATCTGGTCATTGTGTTTTTATTTTAACTAAAATAATAAAGTGATTATGAGATATGTCTTCAAAATGCAAGTTAGTTAAAAAAATAAGACCATAGAATACTATAAGATTGAAACTCTATGATAACTATAAGATTGACACACCATCAAGAATACTAGGACTAATAATTTTTTTACAGCTAATTTTTTATTTTCAGAAAATCGATCAATAACAAGTTGATTTTAATAAATAATAATAATTTGGTCGCCTCTGGTCTGTCCTAAAAATGGCCTTTCGCCACGGCGGTTACAGAAAATTGTTATACGTGCGAAACGTCCGTGAAATTAAATTCACGACGTCAAAGATGACTGTTAATAATTTTTTCCTAAACTATGTTAACGTTTAGTCTAATTTATAAAGTCTTGATAAGGGAGGTAGCAAACCCTCGAAACGTTGACTAATAAATTGCACCAGCTACAACTTGGTTCGTTGAAGATCAATTCTACCTAATTTCCAAAAAATACTACATTTACGAACGACTTCTCAATTTCTACATCAATAGTAATTTTACGTCACTACTATATTTTCAGATAGCTTTTTAATTATGTATGTATTTATTTATGGCATTAAATTTCGAAAAATTACAAAATACTTATTAAATAAAATTTCACACACAGTATAGCGTTCATAAAGGTAACTTTCATATAAGCCTTCTGAAAAATATTCTACATTATTGAAAAATAAAGATAGTAATATGTATAATTCGTGAAAAAGTATCTTACTCATAAAAAAACTTAACAGAGAATTAATGGATAAAAATTCTGAATCAATGGAACAAAAATACAATCAAAGACAAATTAATTTTCACAATAGTTAAAGAAGAAAAATTAAAACAAATGATAATCCTGGTAGAATATTGACCATATTCTGAGTAGATTTTCTGGTCAAAATAAGTTAAAATGACCTTATCTAGAAATTATGTTCAAAACATTTCCAGAATTTTTAGATAAATGTCATTTTAACATTTGTTGACCAGAAATTTGCCCAGAATATAGACAATTTCACCCAGGGAAATGAGAAAATATTTAAGCCAAAAATATTTTTTTATGCGAAAATACCTAAAGATAGTATGATTTTATATCTAAATATTAGATATAAGAAGATTTCTATACAAATATTTACTATACGCTACAAATGTACCAATATACCTAGATAAAATATTTTTACATAGAATAAATTAATCAGATGAGGTTATTATGTACATAGCAAAAGAAGTTTCACAAAGTATAGACATAATAAAAATCGGTAAACTAAAAATTCCTAACACGTGTAATTAATACACGTATCAAACTAAAAAACAATAGAAACTTAAAAATATTAACACTATTTAGATCGCACAATCTATCTAGTGCTGTATTTAATATGCAACTAAAGGCATTATTAGATATTTATACAAAAATTATGAAAAGAGAATATCTTTCTAGTTTTACTGATATAATTAAATCAAGTAAAGTTAATCGTGAGCAAGGGGTATTGAAAATACAATTATAAAACCAGAATCACTTGACGCTAAAACATTCAAACTAGTAAAACTCTTATTAACTCTTATAGCGCCTGTTTGTAGAGATAAATAAACTACAAAACCGCAAATCAACAAAAAATGTAAAATTTCACTGTACTACAAAAGAAAACTACACAACAGAGTTTCAAAGACAGAAAAAAGTGTAAATTAAAAAATAACCCAGAAAATTTCCGCATGCAATTTTCTTCTTTCAAGTATTTTTATTTTCTTAATGTCAGTTTTTAATATTTTATTGATTTACGATATAAAATTTTACATTTTATTACATAAGATTCAACATTTAAATATTTAAAATATTTATTTTTATATCGCTTACATTAAGTTTGAAAATACTAAGTGCCATTAAATAGGTTTCCTTATTATGAATTACAAATTTTTAAATTATATTTAAAAATAATAAAATATGAATTTATACATTATCATAGATTTTATCCAATCAATATTAGTCACGAAAAGTACAGTGAAAATAATCATCTTACGCTTATCTATAAATCATGTAATTACGAAAGTTTATAAAGCTCAGCAACTAAGATTAATTTCAGCATTTACTTGAATTATCTGTACACGATAAGACTGGAAACCTGAATACCCTCTGAGTCTAGGATTCCTAGGATCGTCAGTTCAAATAAATATAAACAAATAATAAATTAAAATAAAAATTATATATATTGTACAAAATTTTTTATAATAAAATTGTTGATATTTATTAATTCTACTGACTCTGATTTATCCAAAAATATAAAACATAATTTTAGAGCTCTTATTTTAATTTTAATTCTTATATAACCTACGATTTTGCCATACAAATAAATACATTGAGTATCTGTTCTACAAACAATCTGAATCAATTGTTATTTTATTTTTTTCAGCAAAAAAAAACAATTTTATGCAAGTTTTTTTAGCTACATCAGGAAAAAAAACAAAAGAAAAATGATAAACCTGGCAGTCTTTTCAATCACAAAACATACAATTCTTAATAGTTCTTGCCTGAAGTCATATTCAGTCTACACGGAAAAAGAAGAAGAAACGCAGCCAAAGCTAGCACAAAAGGAAACTTTGCCACCGTTGCCAGACGCCGGCAAATAATTTTCGCCGCAAGCATCTCCACTTATATATGGAGTATTCCATGTCAAACGAAGTAGTTGAACATTTTTTAATAGTTATTACAAATATATTTACAAACTAAAATAGTATGAGAACTAGAACACAATTTTATTATTTTATAATAGTTAATACAACGAAAAATATTATTTTTCTATGCTACATTAAAGAATTCCATGTTATAATTGCAAACTTATAAAGCACAGAAATATAAATCGAATATAATAGATACAAGGCAAGTATCAAACTTTAATAAAGACTCAAAATTACAATAGAATTTTAATGCAAATATGTAACCGTATAAGAGACGATAACAATTTGAACCACTTTAATTTAGACGAGGCTTTAGATGTTTCATAATAAAGTATGTAATTTTTGAAGCAGTCTTGTTTTAATTAGATGCTTCGCAGCTGCTCTAGGATGAGCAATATTAGAGCTCACATATATACAGGTCACGACACTACTCCTTCGCGTTAGTAACGTATATAAATGTAGAAACTTTCATAAATATTGATTTTCAGTGTGGATGCATAGATGCAAAATAAGGCTTAATTACTTAAAAATGAAATTTAAAAAATAGACAAAATAAGGATTTTAAAATCCCAATAATAGTAATTTTAAACGTTGCACTTATAATTTACATTGCAAAGAGGATCTTTAAAGTGTAATTCTCTAGTGATAAAAAAAGCAGCTAAAAAACTGTTTTAAATATTTATTACCTAAATGACAGTATTAAAAAATTACATCGAATCACTCTTACTAATTACTTTTTTAAAGACCATCATTAAACATAAGCTTTATTACAATCCAAAACAATTAATAAAAAGAAATTCCCAACCACGTTAACCGATCAAAAAATTTTCTCATGAAAAATCCAAAAAGCAGTCCCATTGACAAAAAAAAAACCGAAAAACCACCCTGTCCAACCCCAAGCCCGAAAAACCCCACGGACTCGCTCCTGTACATACGCAATCGACATGCCGCTCTCGTCCTTGGAAAAAGACCGGCCGGGCTCTCCCTCCTATATATACACACTTATTCGCCTCGTCCCCCGCGCGCGCAGAATCCAGCGGCAGCAACAGCCGGCGTGGCGCCTGTCGCTCCAAACCTATATAGCTATACACGCACAGAGCCAGCCTTTCTCTCTCTCTCTCTCTCTCTCTCTCTCTCTCAACATACACGGGGGGTGCGCGCCGTTCGAACCGGCTCTTCGATCCGCCGGCGAAATTCCCCGAGTCCTCCCCACCAGGGCGCCTCTCCCCCACTGGCATTTCCGTACCGTGTGCGTGTGCGTATATACATAGACTTTCTTCCTCGGATAAGAGAAAGAGAGAAGCTCGCTCTTTCTTTTTCTTTCACTCTCTCTCTCTCTCTCTCTATCTATAGTAGACGCAGGGTGGCTGGAGGGCGCGCGCAACCTGTGGTTGATATCTTCGCCGGCCGCCTGCCCCCGCCAGCCAAAGTTTTATACTCGTTTTCTGCCGAGACGCGGGTATTGAGATTGCGACGAGTGGACGGTAGGCTGTTTGATCTGGCGGCTCGAGTACTCGGGTTGTTTGGCTTGCGAAGCCCGTGCTGGCTTTCATTCAAGGATTTGCCGGAGTATGGAATAGCAGTTTTCAACTACTCGGGCTTAATAAATCGATTCGAAAAAGTGGACAGATGAACCGGTGTATTTGATGGAGACTTGCAGTTGATAGTAGGATGCCAGGTTTCGAGGCTTGCGTAAGAGAGTTGTTCTAGGTTGTAATTGATGATTAGTGCGTTGAAGTGAAATTTATG
This sequence comes from Eupelmus urozonus, assembly GCA_900480035.1. Taxonomy (NCBI): domain Eukaryota; kingdom Metazoa; phylum Arthropoda; class Insecta; order Hymenoptera; family Eupelmidae; genus Eupelmus; species Eupelmus urozonus. The sequence continues at coordinate 11,948 of UELX01003791.1, forward strand.
TAGGGATGTCAAAGATTACTAGACGCATGCTATTATAAGAATTTTTCTTATAAAACAAAATAAAACATCACTTTCATTTAGTCGTAAGTGCTCTTGTTAAATTTACGGATAAAAGGTGACGCTCAAGAAAAATATATATTGCCATTTTATAAATTAGTTTTTTACTGTAAATATTTTGCGATGCAAGTGTAAATAAAATATTTTTCATTACTCAGATAGTATCAATGTATTGTTCGAATAAATTTATGAAAACTTATATCTAGAAAATTTATACTATTATTGAGGTCAGTCATGCCGAAAATTGAACCTACCCTGTGAATACAGAATCCTTTTACAAAGATGAGAAAAAAGTCATGCCAGTATATTTTAACAAAAGTATTGTTAGGTAGAATGTGGTGTTCTTTTTTTTTTTAGAAAAGCTTCTAGGAAATGAGCATTCCATCCGAATGATTAGCTGAAACAAAAGATTATGAAACAAAGAAGAGATTATTTGGAAACTTCATCATTAAAATAAAAATTTTTGATTCGTAATTTTCATTCGTCATTGTCCACCAAAGATACCACGGCAAGTTACCAATTTATTTTATGTTTACTTTTCTGTCATTTACATTCTCGGTTAAACACCTCTAATATTGATCATTTCTACCGTGCACTCGTAGACCGATATGATCGCTAGGAATACCTAATATTAGCATCACTGAATTCCACACTGCCTTTCAACTGGCACACATCATACGTGAGCTAGCCATAACATACATTTTCTCCTTCTGTTCGTCACGTTTTCTGCGATAAGCTGATTCTATGTAATGCTTACCAACAATTATTTTAAAAATTTTGAATATTTCTGATTAAATCAGTATTCGAACTATCAGTTTTTTATTTAGTTTTGTAAAAATAAACCTATAAAATATGAAGATAATCTAACTGTAAAAATAAATAAAATTTTCGAGCAATTTTATACCCTTACAATAATTTACTTAAAGAAAGTATTTAAAATTTGACATAATTAAAAGATATGAATAAAACATTAACATTTTAATAGCAGTATATTAGAAAGCAAAAAATTTCTCCTGTTTGTATTTCTTTGAACAAAGAGCGTCACTAGAACCTGCGAAGTAGATATACATAATCAATACGTAGCATGCTGCCTAAAAGTTACATGCAAAATTAGTCACCCACAAACCTTAAAGTGTCTCCTCCTCTAAGATAGAGTTTGTAGTAGCCAACTCAGAAACTCGGAGATATATAGACCAGAAGCTATAAAGTGGATCTCATAACTTAATTAACAAGCATTTATCAGTTGGGGTCAACTTCAGTGAACCGACGTGTCTGCACTGTTCACTTCTTGTTCGTAAGCTCAGCTTGCAATATGTAGGGTTTTTTCTACTGTTTACTAATATGTAGATTGTCCATTATTTTATCCATTTTTTATATGCGAATTTTAGAGAATTATTTATTACAAACTTGTGTCTATATCATAGAAAACTAATTGATTATCTTGCAATACACCCTTCTAAAATTATTGTAAAAGAATAAATAATCGATTATTCTTAAAGAAAAAAGACTAATTTAAAAAATTTTAACTCATTGTCAATAATTAAGAATACCTCACCCATATAGCGCTACATAACAATTAGCCAATAAAGCCCAACATCTTTAGTTGATAAATTATTCGCCATAACAACCTGCTACAATCATCCTAACATCTATCCCAAAACAGCACAAATTATCACCACCTTTACTCCTTATCTTTTTTGTCAGTCACCCTCAATCATCCCTTTCCTTTTCCCTTCCTTATCCGACGTCTCGTGATTCTGAACACGCGTTTATCATCGGTCACTGCCCTCCCTCTCTAATATTCCCTTTATCGCGCCTGATGAATACATTTTAACGCTCGCCGTTGTTGCCTAAATGGCCATTAGTTTGAAACCAACTCGGCTTTCAGCCGATTGATCGGTACAGATAGCATCAACTATTTTTCTACCAACTTCGAGCTACATTTTGCATTGTCCCGATACTCGCTTTCAACGTTGCTCTCCAAATAGACATCGATCCGTCCGAATTACTACTAAAAACAGGAAATTCACAGCAGAGCAGCGGGTCACAGTGGCGTAATTAGTTGACCAGCCGTCATTGTATCGGCTTGGGGTTCAGCAAACTCCGAACAAATATCCAGCAACGCTTCACGCTCTGCATCCCTTGTTCCCTCTTCATCCAGTCGGGCGTCTCTGATCACTCGGCTCTCCTTCTCTCCCTTTCTAATTTTCTCTTTACCGCCTCTCTTTATAAACCTATCCATCATTCCCATCTCTTTTCTCTCTTTCTCTCTCCCACTTTCTCCAACACCATCTCTCTCCCCCTATCCATAATTCCATCTCCCCGTGGTGTGGCTGCTCTCGTCCATCCCTTGAGCCACCCTTGCGCCGCTTTCTCTCTCTCTCTCTCTCTCTCTCGCTCTCTCCCCTGGAAGCAGCGCGCTCGATTCTGAAACTGCCGAGCATTTTCCTCTCTCTCTCTCTCTCTCTCTTTCTCTCTCTCGCTCGGTCTGCGTGGCGGCGGTGTGCGGCGCAGTCGGCGCGCTCAGCATCGCGCGCGCGTCGTCCCCCGCGCGCGCGGCAAACCTGTAGCGAAGAGGCCAGTAGTAGTAGCCTAGTAGTCCTAGTGTGCAGCCGTCCGCGTTCAGACGCGCACTTCGTGCCGCTCTGTGTGTTCTCTCTTTATACTCGCCGCTGCTGTTGGCTACTTTATATATATATATATATTTTTTTTTAACCTCGTATCTGTCCTGCCTGTGCTGTGTGCGTGCTGCGAGCGCGCCTGGCCGACACTCAGATTTTCACGGATGAGAGGGTGAGTCCGCCAGTGTGTTGAGGTCCTGGAGGATGTGTAGCCAGGGGGAGAGAACGAGGTTATGCTCTGTGTGTGCGGTGGTGCGTCGAGCTTTTTTGGGAGAGGCACGCCGGGTTCAAGCGGTGTAACCAAAGGCTCGGGGAAATTAGCGGGCTTTGTTCGATTTTGCGAGTGCGAGCTGTGGGATCAGGGGAGTTCGGGGGAGTTTTCGGACGATACCGGTGGAGTGCTGTCTGGAGTGATGTGCTGGAAATCTGTTTTCGTTTGGATAATCGTGCTTTGGGGGTTGTAAGCTGCGTAGGGTGATTGGTTGGTTTTTACAAGAAGCAGAAGTGAGGTGTTAAGAAATATTTGGGTATATTTTTTATTTTGGTTGTTTTTTGTGTGGATTTTGTGGTTCAGTTGATAACTCAGTGTTTGGATGAACGATTTTCATAAAATTTTCGTTAATAAATATAAAGTATTTATAAAATCATTTAATAGAGAATTGATCAGAAATGAAAGAATAATGCTAATTAAGACAATTAACAGGTAATAAGGTTTTGAAACTAATAGGCCACTTAAACTAAAAGTAATATTTAAAGATTTTCAGCAATTTTATTCAGTGAATAATTAAAGTTGAGAATTCAAGTAGACACCTGGGACGATAAAAAGATTTTTAAATATAAAACAGATATGTTACAGTGTAAAGTATTGATTATTACATGCATGGATGGGAAATCGTTTCAAGCGTATACAATACAATGAAATCTCTTTTAATATTGATAAAAAAACTGCTTTCGTGTTATTTATTTTTAAACAATTAAAATTTTCTAATTATAAATTATTTCGAGAATCAAAATAAAATAAGCTTATATTAATAAGATACCAAGTTGAAACAAGAGCAAAATGAAAACATTCAATTTTTGAAGTACCTTTTGTAGCAGTGCATTTACTAGTATTGAATCGTATAGGCGTTTAATAAAAATGTTTTAAAGCTCCTTAAAATCAAATTAATCAATTCATTTTCTAAAAACAAAATAAAGTAAATACTTCTTACTGGATCAATATTATTTCAACAATATGGGTCAACTGTATCGTTTCTACTAACGCGGAATTATTCCTTCATTTTCCTTCATAAAGATGATTTATATTTGTTCAATTGCATTTTCGAAATCAACTACTATTAAAGAGGATAAATAAAGAAACCCTGAAAGAGCAAAAGACTCCAAATTTAAGTGGCAAAAATATTGCCACTTAAATTTAGACAAATTTCTGCTGATCCCGAATTCAAATTTCATCCCACTCCTCCAAGATAAATATTTTCTCTTCTCAGTACAATAAAAAATAACGTATATTTGAGCAAAAACTTTATCTCGAATATAAATGCAAACCTCTGAACTATCCACCTAGCAACGTGCTCAAATAAAAAAAAAAAAAAATAAATAAATAAATAAATAAATAAAAAATACATCACCACAGACACAGATAGTACCAACCCTCTAAAAAATACTCTTCTAAAAAACAAACGCAAAAATAAAACCGACAATCATCAAACCGCACCCTCGTCAACCCGTTTGTTTATAAACGTCATTCATCATGCGCATAGATTTCATTTGGTCGCCCGTCTCGCGTCCCCCACGTGGGCTCATGAGAAAGAGAGAGAAATAGAGTGAGAGTCGGCGTCGCGGCCAAAATCCGGCCGGCCAGCTCTGCCAAGTCCGACTGACATAATTTCAAGGTTGACACTGGAGGCACTCGTAAAGCGCTGATTTAATGCCGTCGCCGCTCGGGCTGCTTGTTTTCTGGACGCGTGGTCCGGCTGACTAACAATCGTATTTTGGGGGTGGGTAATAATAGAAGCGTGAGAATGATATCGGCCTTTGGCGAGGTGGACTTTAAGGAGAGGTAAGAGTCGCCGGGTGGGATGATGAAACCTGAACTTTGATTACGCGAGGATTGTAAGTGTAATAAGTGTGTGTGGATTATGTGGGGCGAAGTGCGTAAAGTTACGTGGGGTGTATTAATAAATAATATGTACTTTTTAGTGGCTTTCGTAGACTGATGTATGAAAGAGTGTTTAAAACGTTGTAGTATAATTCGGGTGTAACATAAATTATGTTTTCAATGTGCTAAATAAATAAATGAAAAATATAGAGTGTAAAAATGTACTTGTTGGCGCTTATCATAAATTTATACATTAAAAAGAATTAATGTACAGAAAACGGTACCAAAATTTGTCGGAGTGCGTTAAAAATAATGGTGATTTAAGCCCCAATTTTCAGTATAATTCAAACTTAATAATAACTCATACAATTCAAAAAAAGTTATTTGAAATAACACGTACTAAATCTTTTCACAATTTCCCATGAAAAATTGATGAGTCTGCCTCCGAAATCGATAAGCGAGATCTGAAAAATTCAAATTTCATGCAGAACACCTAAAACGTATTTGAATGACAGAAAGTTACGGAAATCTTGATTTAAACATACCGCTACCCGTACTCTTTATCTCTCTTTTTTTTTAAAATCACACTCAATACATGTATTATAAAATGCTTAACAATGCCATTGTGATGCACAGCCTGTCGCGAGTGCGTTCATTACAAAGAAAATGAAGAAAAGCCGTCTAAAGCGCGAGCGCAACCGCAGACTTTATATATCCATTATACACGAGAGGAAAATTATTTCTGGAGTCTGTCGCTGACTCCGCTTAAGAATCAAAGGGTTCGATGTTTCTGTATCGATTTGTAAGAAAATGCGGAGTTTCTAAAATAGAGTATCAATTAGAAAATTAATTAATAATCCTAATAACTTAAATATTATTAAGAACTACCTATCAGTCATAATTATGTTAATAATCTAATTAAACTTTGATTAGTGCCTATAATATTTTATTCGATCGGAAATAAAAAAAAAAAAAAACTTAAAATCCTAAATCCGTGAACTTTAGCTTGTAATCATGTCAGCGATTGACTGATTCATGTCAAATGGATTATTATGATTCGGAGAAGAATTGATGAATGAAAAGAGCATGCAAAGTCGATCATAAATCAACAGAGATTTCTAATCTTCTTACGCTCGCGCTCATTTTTTTACTTAATTAACACATAATCTTTTTCAATCACCACTAGCAATGAAAATTCAAGTAAGAAGTTAAATAAGTTCTAATTAAAACTTATTAATAAAAATATAAATTTGAGAAATGGTTAAACCCTCTTTAGGTACTAGAAAAATTTCAAAGATTTAGGTCTATCTAATTCAATTATCATTCCAGCAACTAAAACCCTAAAATTTCCATCCACCTAAAAATTTTATCACTCAATCATAAACCACAAAAAAAAATCAAACCACTTCTATCCAATAGTTTCCACTCAACCATTCCAAAACCAGTCGCTAAAAACTCGTCCCCAACTTCTTGCCGCCCATTCAAAAAGCCATCCCCCGGAAAACAAAAGAAGAAAAAAAGCCACCACCGCCGAATTCCGCTCGTTACATCCGCGCTCTCGTTTCCGAGCGATCAACGCGCGTCGGAGCGCGGCGAAAAAATCCCCGATATTTCGGGCCGGGCAGGAAGGACGAAAAACTCCCGGGAGGTTAATTATCGGAGCGGCGCCGAGCTATACCTATGGGCAGCGCGCGCGCTGCTCGCTTCGCCGCCTCTCGAGGTTTACGAGGCCGCAGCGCGTAATCGCGAGAGCGCGCATAATAAACGTCTGGTGTATTGTCTGTCGTCTCGGCGTTTATCGTCTTGTGCAGCTTTATTTTCGAAGACGAGATGTTGTGCAAGGATGCGGAGGCTTTTGAGAGCTGGGTATTTGTGAATGGTGACTAGATTGGCGTCTGGGATGTTGAGGTGGTTGGTAGGGGCAATTTATGGGTTTTGAGAAATGAATTTGGTTATTGTTTTTGAGAGAGGTTTGGATGGAAATTGTGGTTTCTTGTCGCTGAGGATTATGCATTCGGAATTATTTAAAAATATTGCATCTACGTGTAAGGTTACGTAACAAGGAACGTGATATTATGAAACAGAAAATTCAAAATGCTTATTAGAAATGCTAGATCAGACTAAAAAGTAACTATTGATAATTCGGTTTATAGTTAATCGTGTATGCATGGAGTTATATGACTTTAAAAATCTTTAAAAATAAACTAAAGAAGTATAAATCGTACATACCAGACTTTTTTATTAATTAATTATTATTTATAGGTGAAATAAATATATTCTTACTAAATATTATAATTAACTTGCTCAAAGATTCATTTATTATAAACTATGTATCATTTTTCTACTCTTGAAATTTTGCATTCTAGTAGATATTTATGTCACAAACTTGTTCTTTAAATCGCTTTGTTTGAATGTTTGAAAAAATAATTTGCCAGACATGACTAGTCAGAGTTCCTGTGCCATTATACGCACGCGTAAACCTCTTATTATTGTTTTGCTCGAGCGGGCTAATATAAACTTGCATAAAAGTCATGTTTGCAATCGTACAAATCAGATTCTTAAGAAATAGGTACAAATAAAAAATAAATTAATAAACTAATTAGCTAATAGAGTTCAAAACCGAAAATATTTTTTATTGATTTTTATAAATTCAATTAAATCCTTTTCATAAAGTAACTTTTAAATGAAAAATTATAATAAATCTCCAATAAATGTAATGTAATATTATATAATGTAATAAATTCTTAATAACCATTTTTATAACTAACTTTGTACAAAATGTTGAATTATAAATTAAAAAATGATTTTAAATTATAAAATACCATAGTTGTAACAATCACATTACAAAATTATTTCACCCAGTAGTATTTCATAAGGTGCTAATCAAGTACAAGCAAACCACAAATCAAGTCTTACAAAATTTCGTAGATAAGCTTTTGTTATTTACCAAGCAGGACACAAACAACGGTCTAGGCTGCCGTTGAGGCGAGTAAAGCACACATGTCGGCTTTTCGCAAAGTGGTCGGATGGCTACGCAAACATTCTGCTAGTTAATGGAATATCCGGGTTTATGCTATTTCCGCTTCGTTTTTCTCGTTAATTTCCATTCATTAACTGACAGCGCAGCGAGCGTGCACTTGTTTACTTTTTTTAAGCTCGGCTGTCCGGCTTTTTATTAATCATGAATTGAATGAGTTCAAGAAGTAGTAAAACTTTTTTATAATAATATAATTTAAATCTAGGCACGTATCCATTTTTTATTTTTTATTATTTTTTTTTTTTTTATATTAAATTTATAATTACTTGATCTCTCTAAGACCACAAGAAACACTTTAGAAACAGAAAATAAATTCTCATAGTTCATTCGTACATAATTAATTATATAATTGTCACTAAACTGTAATCCTGAAAATATAATCGCTTTCAATGTACTTTAACTGTAAGTAAAGACAGAATTAGTGAGGTCAACGTTATAGAAATAACCTGATCGATCGCTTACAAGTGTTTGAGGATTTAATGGAAAGACGAACGGAGACGCGGAGACATTCTGCAGCTCGTAATGACAGAAGACATTACGTCGCCAGTTGAAATCTTAAAAGGACGACATTTTCTGGGGTATAATGTTCTTGGCAGAAAATTTTTCCGACTAATAAAATTCCATCTCCGTCGAATACAAAAGCCATTTGCGTGCTTAAAGAAGCGGCGCGGAACCTTGAGAGAAATTTCAACGGAAAAGATTGAAAATAAAATAAGATGAATTGAAATAATATAATTTAAATAATTACTCTAAATGCGTATAAAATTTTCTTGACAGTCTGGAAAGTAGTGTTAAAATATATTTGTTAATATTTAAAGAATTAATATCAAATACGTGAAATAAAGATTATCCTATGCAAATCAATCATTATGCAATGCGTAAATAAACTTTGTATTAAACTCTAATTATAAACAATTATATGCTATTATTAATACATATAAATCATTAATATTGCTCTTAAATTATAAACAAAATAATTGAAAGACACAATAATTATCTATAATGAAACATATTAAAAAACAGTTAATCATAACTTTTTTTCATATGATATCAACCACAATATCCCTCATTTGTTCGATTAAAAAAATCCTTATCATAATTCAAAAAGCTAAAATACTTCGGCCTAATTCTCTATTCATCATTACCTCAAATCCAAATCCAAACGAAATCCAAACCTTCAATCCCACTCCCTCAAAACCCAAGCCTTTGCTCTTTGAAGTTTCGCATCCGCGCCGATCCATCCCAAGGAAAATAATCAAAGAAAATAGTCGTGGGTGGATGGACGAAAGAGAGACTTGTCTAACGGCTCTTCCTCGCAATTTTCTGCGTATATATATAGCCAGCCGCATAAATAGCCGCGCTCGGCACTATAAGCAAAGTAACGGGCGCTAAGAAAATCGGTCGCGCTCGTGCCAGTTCGCCGCCGCTAATTATAATCATTTTTCCGATTGCGCAGGGCTGCGGTGATTGATTCGAAGATCGCTGGGG
>UELX01003792.1:0-21245 GCA_900480035.1 Eupelmus urozonus
TATTTATTTATTTATTTATTTAAACCATTAAACGGGCAGTTTGCCCTTTACAAGTAAAATTTTTACAGAATATTTAACATATTTATAATTTCTCATATTTTTCTTTTCCACTAGGGATTACATCTTGTTTTCCTACTTTCTCACTGATCATCTATTTCTAATGGAGAAACCCTATTCCCTCCAGAATTTGAGAAGTCTATAGTTGTTCAACTATTTCTAATGGAGAAGCCCTGTTCCCTGTAGAATTAGAGAAGTCCCTTTCTTACTGAATTTAGATGTTTGCCCTCTGGCCTACGTGCGTCGATATACTCGTGGGTTTCCATTTTCTCAACAATACTTGCATTAAAATCCTCTGGTCATTGTAATATATTTTTCTATTTTCCATACATTTAAAATTTTTATGTATTATATAGATGTTATAAAAATTGCAGAATAAAAAAGTTAATCAGAGTTTTCTTTATAGAAGGAACGTTTAAATTACTCTCTACATTATGTAATAATATATATCTATTATTATACTTTTAACTTAAATATATCTTTTATTATTAATTTACTAAAAATTCAATACTATTGTACAACTGAGTAAATAATACCACCACGTGTTGTTCTATGATAGCCAACTATAATAACACCTGTAATAATATGAAAAACAAAAGTATAAAACATTAATTGTTACTGTAGAAAATTATCTGAAAAGTTGCTACGTATTTTAAATAGTATTCATATAATGACGTATGTAATACTTACATTTATGCCGCTTACAAGAAAAACTATTAATTATTTACGAGTTGGCAAACGATAATTATTCATTCTTTAAAATTTATGTTTAATTTAATCTCGTAATAAAATATAAATTTACTAAAACATCATATTTTCTAATTTTAAGTTAGATTTAATAAAACAAAAATACACAAAATAAAACGAATGGTACGTTGATATTATTTCTTCTGATGTGACTTAACAGTAAATTAATTAAGGCAATGTAAAATTGCCTTTCACAAAAAAAAGAATTCGGTAGCCCATTTTTTATTTAATTTTCAATTTTTCGAAAATATTGCAACGTCACCTTATTGTTCACCATAAATGAGATAACGAGGATGGTTTACATCATCAGGTTTTAATAAAGTGAAGCAAAATCAATAACTGTTTTAATTATATCGTATTAATGAACTACATTTACTTTTTAATTAAACAAGTATCAACAATCGTCTTTGATAAAACTCTTTATTCACTTATCTTTAATTAAATGTTCAATAAGGTTTGGATTCTATTTAATTACGTTTCTCTTGAATTTCAAGAAGTGAAGTATTGAATACAGTTTTAATTATGTTAAAAACCTATCATGAACAAAATTTATGCAATTACTTCTTGTAATTTGGACTTTTAATAACAAGCTTTTACATAAAATAATAGATAAATGTGAAATTTAAATAATTACCAATTGATTGTGCTTGTACCCAATCAGATTCGACTTTTTATTCGGTTCTATCGATTTTGCTTTTAACGTGTTTCCATATTGGGTTTATTTTTTATCGTGCAGAGTGGTACTATATAAAACTGAGAGTAAAAAACGTCTTATTAAAGTGTAGATGCGGGTACAAATCTACACTTCGAACAAGTGGTTTTTTACGCAGAATATGGAAAAAATTGGGCTAAAAACACTTTGAACGGGGCAAACTTGTTTTATTGAAATATAAACAATCTACAATTTATACGACTTTTTCCATACATATTCTGAATAACTTTTCAGAATTGCATCGTTTGAAAAAGAGATTATAAAAAAAAATTTAGGGTCAGCTAAAGGAATCGATTGATAACTTTGACTTTGATATACAAGGTCATTTTTGAAAATTCTTTTAAGGGCAACTTTTTAAAAATAAGAACTGCTAATTCTGATTCCAAAAATAAAATTTTTACGTTTAGATGTGTATTTTGTTTTGGATCAAAGTGACTCCTAGGGTCATGTGAAAATCATATTGTTTAAGACTAATTCAATCAACAGCTATAACATCGTGAAATATGTTAAAAACCATTTTAAATATACTTACTTAGCCTATTATAAAATTTAGTATAATTATCAATGTGTCTTTCGTTTAAATGTATTTAGCTGTAATATTATAATAATTTATTTTATCTGATCACCAACTCATATATTGCTTTCTATTTAACTTCGATTTTGTTAAAAAAAAATATTTCATTTTTAAATAACCTAAAAAATACCCTTGGGGATAAAGTCAAGGTCACTATTCGACTAAGAATCATTATTATATTTAATTGTGACCTTAGCGTCAAAGTTAAGATCACAAATAGATTCTTAACTTTAAGAGAAACTTACAATCGGTGATAATGAGCATATGCTATCACACAGCCAAGAAAAGCCTTTATAAATTTATCGTAAACGTTTTTTCCGCGATTCATCGTTTTAATTTCATTTTTTTCTAAGTTCTTATACTTAGGATTCGCTAAAGTAACTATGGTTAACAAAGTATTCAAATATATCTTAAGAATATAAATAATTTTCGAGGTAATTTAAAACATTTTTTGAAATATTTATAACGAAAATATTAGACACACTTATTTTTGTTTCATTACGGCCTATATAGATAGGCCTATATAGTTATTAGTATATGTTCGATTTATTTCCTAGTTATTATTCGTATTGCGTCTTTTAATCAGAATTTATGTTATTGACGATTGAAGATAAAATTGGATTTTCCTGAAGTTATTATTATTACATATAAGTATTTTAATTCCAAAGCAGAAATCGTTATTTTTTTATAAATTATAATATAGTGTAAATAAAAAAATTAACTTTGTCACTGAAGCTCCTTAGTAAAAAGAAGGTACACGACGAATAAAAAAAGTTAATCATCTCTGTTAGAAATAACGGATTGAAAATGATGAAATTGGAACATACTTTATCCACTTATTTCTTTTTAATTCATAAATCCATCAATACTGTGTTGGAAATCATTTTTAAATTATTTCCAAGAAGAATACGTGTTAGTATATCTATGTAAGTACACAATCAATATGTAACAGCGGCATCATCTATACAATATTAAAACTAAAAAAAAAAAAAAAAAAAAAAAATGAAACCCAAAAATTCAAACCGAACCAAAAACGCAGTCACTGCACCGCAATGACCTCCGCACCTGCACCTAACAAAACGAAACCCAACGTTGAGCCTACACCCACCCCCGCAGAGCTTTTCCAGAGCGCGCCAGAAGCCCTCGAACTTTCCAACACACCGGCCGGCAAATCCAGCTCGCTCTCGAAGACAACGGAAGGATCTCTCTCAAACTTACCTATACACGTACGTATCTTACACCTACATAATTAGAGCAACCAACATACACTAATCATACCTACATACATATATTTATCCACATCACAGTCGCTAACCGCCTACGGCTCTCCAAACCGACTCGCGGCGCGCGCATATCTGACGTCACGCGAGAGCCGGCCGATTGGCCTGCGAGCCATTTTCCCAGCGCGCCGCCGCCGAGCAGCGCGCGACAGTCACGAATCGCCCACCGCACGGTCGACACGTACACCCAACTGTATCAACGGCCTTGCGCCTATACACCGCGCCGAGGAAAACAATAATACATCTGTGGGTATACGCCCGAAAAAAGCAGCGAGTTTTTAGTGCGCCGCCGACGTGCGACAAGAGCAGTGTGTGTTTTATTAGTGATTTAGAGAAGACAGGCGAGGTTACCAAGAGAGATTATCCAGCGTTTATCAAAGAGGTAAAGGAGAGCTATGTCTTCTTAACCTACTCGGCCGAAGTGCGAACAGGCCGAGGGGGAATTCCCGAGGCACGCTTGCGCGCTCTCCGCTCTAGCTCTCTCTCTCTGTCTGGTGTATGTACGTACGTACGTGTGTATATGCACACATGCGAATCGATTGTCACTATTTCCAGAAAGTACGGCCCGATGACGCATCGAGCGCGAGAAAACGGCAACAAACGTGTCTTAACGCGCTGCAGCAGTAGCGTTATATTATGCCGTATATAACGTAATGGCGCCCCTGTGTTCTCTGCACGCTTTTTATGCTTCCGCTTGTGTGTGCGCTTTTTTTTCTGCGTTCTTATATCGACGCTCTGGGCTTCATGCGCGCGCTCTGCTTTTTTCCTCGGCGCCATTTGGTCGCGAAATTTCTCTCCGCGCGCGCGGCCGTGACACAGATTTCGCCGACGGAAGTGGCCCCTTCCCGCTGCTGCTGCTGCATTTCCGAATTTTCCGCGTGTGTATGTAAAAATTATGAACGTTAGAGATTTTTTCCTCGATCGTTGCGGAAGGTGTATAAGCGCTGTCTTTTGTTTACTCGCGCGCGGGAAGGTATAGCTCGGAGAGTATATAGAAGACGCGATCAGCCGATGCACACACGCACGTATGCCTCCACAGGTATCTCACGAGCTCGTCGCTATAGCTGTATCTGTGTGTGTGTATGTATGCACGTTACGTATACGTGCAACCGTCGCGGCCGACTTGATTTCGTCAGCTCGTGCAAGCCGTTTTTCCGCGACTGCATACCGGCGTTCCGGCTTTTATTTCGGCCGAATCTTTCTTCGGAGAATTAAATTTTCGCAGAAGCGAGAGTCGCAGGATCGATATATTAAAATGAAGTATCAATTGATAACGGCTGGATGCTCTCGGGAGGGGAAAAGCCAGCCAGCGAGAGCTGGCTCTCCCGTGACCTGGAAAACGGGAGCTGGCTGTTTAAATATTGAGGGAAGTTAAGGCTTGAAGGAGAGCATCCGAGGTGCGGCGCGTATAGCTTTTCCAATTAGCGGGGCTTTTGTCACTGTCGAGGGATTATCGGAATTAATAAGGAATTGCGAATTGGCGATATGTGCGAGTATGATGGGTAAAACCCAGACGGTAAGCCCGGAAAACTTTAATATTGAGCAACGGGATTAAATTGGCGGTTAGCTCGCAGTTTTTGGTTGAGAAATAAGTAAACAAACTTGCGGGAAAAGCGCAGTATGAGTCATTTTTAAATCGCCGAGATTGGTGTTACGTGTTTGGGTGGATGTGTGTGTATAAGCGAAGCACTTCTATATCCGGCTCGAGTTCAACGTACCAAGAAGCTAGAAATACATTTTTAAAACGATTTCAGGTTTTCGAATGAAAATATTGTGTTGGTTTTGCTTTGACCGTAACAATCATTATAAATATTACGCAATATCTTTGATTATTTCTTTTTTTTCATAATCTTTTATGTTGCGCGATTGAAATACTTTGAAGCCTTGAAACAATTGTTTTATTAGCGTCATAAAGTTTATACATAGTTTTATTTTTTTTAAATTTTTATAAATAATTATTTAGGTAATAAACAGATAAAACAGCAATCAGTCGAAGCTCTTTTGGACAACTCATAAAAGTATATCCGCATACAACCATCACTTAAACCAACACAAAGACTTCATTCACGAAAATTATCGACCCAATAATAATTATAATCGTCCGAATTACAAGAAGAGATAAACCCGAGTGTTAAAAGCTCCTCTAATGGCTGGCTAAGACACGTCGCCCACGTCTTATCTCACGGCTAATTGCCTGTATACATATCTATATACTGCGTGATGTCAAGCGTAGTTATTCTTCTAATGTAAAGCACAACTATGAGAAACTCTTTCTGTATTAGGCGTTTACATAAACCTAGAGTAACGCAACCTCGGCAGGTGAATAGAATTCTTTTTCGCAATGCTTCCCGCGACAAGTATTTTTAAAGAAAAAATTCTGAAGACATTACTTTGTACTGTCACGCGATCGCGATAATTTTCTTTTTCTATTGGACTTTGAATAAATGCGTAACTTTCTGTTATCGTGTACGAACGCGCCACGTGTGTGATAAGACGGATTTTTCAAAAGTAGGCAGTCGATATTTTAATAAAGTTTGATTATCGTTTTTTAATATTTCGGGTGTGAAGGACGTTTTTTGGGAGTATTAGAGTAGTTTTTTTAATCTTGATCGACATTTATTTACATCGAAAGCGGGATGATATAAATCGATGGATTAATAGATAACTGCATAAGTACATTTTCGTGTTTGTGAAAAGTAGATGTTTTATAGTTTAAAGACGTTATTGAAGTAACAAGAAATAAGGCGAAATCTAACGCTTAAGTAACATTTATAAGTGCCAAATGTCAATATAATCATAGCATCATAATTTTAAGATGTATGGGATTGGAATGACTATAACGGAGATTAAGGAATAATGGAGCATTTCCGAATGGTACGCCTTAGAACTCGTGCTATTTATCAGATTGAATTACGATTTACTCATCATTAAGACGCGATTAATTTAGAAAATATTATCAATCGTTGCTTAAAAGAGTTTATTTAAAAAGAAAGTAACGAGTTAATAAACACATAGTAAAATGATGCCAATTTTTACTGCAGCCAAAAAAAAGTTAAATAACGTTAGCTTTTTTCAAGTTGCCGACCGATTATATCGTTTTGTAAAAAAAATTCCGATACAAGCATTTTGTTAATTTTTTTCTTTAACTAAAGTATTTGCTTTTTCGAAATTTAAAATTAGTTTTTTGATTGCAAAAATATGATACTAAACATAAAAATATTCAAATTGGGTATAACGGATCACTTGGATTGGACTAAAAAGGATCCATCTAATAAACAGATACTACTTTTTATAGCATAGATCGTATTGAAAAATTCTAATTGCCTCATGAATATGTCAGAATCTAATTTAGGCAAATCTAGTTGATGGCTAGTGTGGTAAATATTTTAAAAAGGGTGTTAAAAAATTTTTTTTCAAAGAATCTTATTATATTCTCCATTGAGATTTTTTTAAAAGTAAGATAATATTAAAAATTTTCAAAACATGAAATTTTTTTTATGCACACCAAATAACGCGTTCTAACACAAATTTTATTAATAAAAAACTTGTATATACATATAGTTCTAGTTTTCAAAGATATATAATAATAATCTTTAATTAGTATATTGCGCAACCATGGTACGTTAAACAGGTGTTTTACGCACGGCTTACTCCGACCGAGTAAAACTAGGGCAACAAATCCCGTGGGTCAAACACTTGCTTATTCTATATACTATTTTTTAAAACTGAATCCGTTAAAAATAACATTTTCATGAAAGTTTTTAGTGTGGAAAACTTGTACTTTATAAAATTGACAACAGTGCGCTAACAAACACTTAGCACACTATTTAGCGTTTAAAATGAGTTGTAAATCACAGGAAAAGTTTTACTTAAAATTCAAGTTGAGCGCACTCAGTTTTAAATAATTATTTAAGTAATGGTAGTAAGTTTTTTATATTATAGTAGAGAATTTTGAGCTGTAGTGCTCCATTATTCTCAATGCTTCCATACTCTTTTCTCTTTCTAGAAATCTGTAAATCGTACAAGTTGCACGAATTCTCTGGAACTGATTAGTAATGGACAATGAACTTATCCTCTTCGCTTCCTTTTATTCTTTTTAAACTCTTTAAAAGTGGTGTAAACTCTTTTTTTTTATAAACACAGTAATAACTTAATAGTTAAGGTTTAATCAGCACACATTATAAAAAGGAGTATTCAGTTGCAAAAGCCGTTCTGGAAAACTTGAGCTCGAATTTTTCTTCATTATATAATCCAATAAATTATATTAGAGGAAATAGCATCGTCACTTATTGTCTTTTATATTACAATTTCAAAATTCACGGTCGACCTTCAGGTCGAATAAACTAATAATTTGCTTTAACCAAGAACGCTAACAGATTTTCAAATTAAAAAAAATCATGAATATGATTAATAATGAATCATCAACAAATATAAAACGTCAACATTTCAATTGAAACTTCTATTGTATATTATTATTTGATTCGATATGGATAAGCTTATAATCTTATCCACACCGAATCAAACAAACGAAAATCTTAAAATTTCGGAGCATTATCAACAGAACCTTCCAGGGCGAGCTTGAAACCCAATCAATGAATTACGCCGCGCTATGAAATTCGAAGCGGCTCGCTCTTCCTTGGATTCAAGGTCACTCGAGACTTTTTGCCTTTTCCCGCAAAAAAAGGCACTACTCCGAACCGAACCTCAAAACCTTTCAAACATTAAACGGAGTCACCTATTTTATTCGATTTTTTTCTAGACGCACGTCAATGCAAACCGATAATTTCTGGAAAAGGAAAGCTTGCGAACGAAGCTTTGTTTTAGATAGCGCGGGCTGATTCATATAGGCTTATCGTCGTCGAAAAATCGTTGTCGCAGGTGTGGTTGAATTTTAGGCGCTCGTGTATGTATGTTAAAACACTAAAGATGGTAAAACGTATTGTAGGGTGTTTGCTAGGTTTATAAATTATGTAGCGCAAGCCTCCCTAAGCGTTTCGTAAGTGTTTGTGCTTAGTCATGGGGTGCAATTAGGCATTTTTTCCGTTTTTTATGTTAAGTTTATGTAAACGCGCGAATAAATGTAATTTTCGAACGTACGAAACGTAATTTTCACCAACGAATGGTTTACGTCACTTTTGCGTGGCTATAAGAGTTATTTACACGTTAAGTTATTCATTTACACGCGGCTTCGGAATACGAGGTATTTTTAATATCTCTAAGTAGACTTAGGTCAATTACACCATCAATAATCGCATTAAAAGTTAGTTCGCAAACGTTAGAAATGTGTGTAATGCTAAACGATCTTTAAAGAAGTTGTGTTATTGATTATAATTTTGGCAAATCAATATTGTTTGTGTTTACGTTGCTTTAGAAAAGTTTTTATTGTAACTAAAATATTTCGTTAACATTCATTTTCATATTATTCATTGATTGCTGAATTTTTATATAATAAATGCATTGAGTTTTTATCAACTAACAATTTATCATGGAAAATATAAGTAAAAGAAATAAGTGTGAATGAAAATAGAACCAAGGTGCATTGTATTTTTGTAATTCTTGAAGTAATAAAGCAAAGCAATTTCAATTACTGGCATGCAACATGCCTTTCATGAAAATAAGATTTTATTGATGTTTTTAATGACAAGTTAAATAAATGCATAGTATATTCTGCAGTAGTATTTGTAACATTCGTAAAAATGATTTATTCAAGGCAACAAAAAATGTAATCTTAATTTGTAATTTTATTGATTAAAAAATTTTTGTTATATGTATAGCAAATATGTAGCTTTGTAAATATTTCAAATATATTAAGGGAACAAGTTTCTTAAAGTGATGATGTTGTTATGTTTATACAGAGCAAAGATAATAATAGGCAATATTCAATGATTTAGAGTGATTAATACTATCAACATTTAAATTTACATATTAGTCTGTGTGTAATGTGAGTCATTATTCATTTTCATTTCTTTTGGAATATTTGTCAAATCTTCATTTACACTATATTTTTTTTATTCTGACAAATGACTCATTACCTGTAAAACATTATAATACTGTTTTTTAATTTACCTCTTATCTATAAGATAATACCTATAATATCTATTTTTAGAAATGAATTAAGCCTAAAAATTTGTAATATTATCACTTGCTACGTAGTTTCTCTGTATATGTAAAAAAAAAAAAAAAAAGCAAATTATATACCGCATTTTATAGTGTTGGTATTTTGTACAAAAAATATTTCAAATTGTCACTCCGTCACTGTATTTTAGATTAAATTCACAGCAGCACTTGAACGCTCAGCCACTGCACAGCACTGAGCCCTGCTGAAAAATTAATTTTATATTCAGAAATAAGGGCTGAGCACTGATATAGTACTGAAAAATATTTTAGTTTTTTAATCTAAAATATTTTAAATTGAATGAATTCGATTGCACCCATGGAAAAAGATTTCAAGCTTTTTAAGTTAAACTACTATTGATTATCCTTGATCTTGGTCCTTGAATGGCAGTCCTTGTTATGGCTTTAAATTTATAATGAATGAGAAAGATGAACTTCATTTAATTTTATTCATGAATTATTTATTATATTAAATTTATTTTTAAAATAGCTTATAACATAACTATTTTATAGCAATAATAGGTTGTAATATTTTATTATTGTCTTAAACAGAAGCAATGTTTAAAAGTTATTAGAAATATACAAAATACCCACATTCAATCAAACAGTATTAATTAATAAATTGCATGCTAATATTAATATTTGTTTGCTCAGCCCATCTAATTACTTCGAATGTTAAAAAAAAATTAACTTACTGTTGTATTTTTAAGTGCAGTTGAGCGTGCTTGTACTCCTGTGCTAATTTCAAGTTCTTTTTCAGCTAGGAAACGATGACGACTTGGCAGAACAATCCTGGTGGAGGTTACTACCCTGGCCAACAAGGTTTCCATATTAAATATTTCTTCGATAATTGCACAAATGATAGTACAATTGTAGTTTTTAATCATAGTTATTACAGAGCAAATTAATAAATTTTTAGATATCATTGCTTACCTGTACTTATCCATACAGAGCATATCACTTTTCATTCAAGTCTTCATTCAAAACACTTTGAATTTTGCTATAATTATTTGATATATTTCTTTATGGTATTTTTGCTTACAGGTTATCCAGGAGAAAATCCAGGCTATCCAGGCTACCCAGGTTACCCAGGAGGACCTCAACAACCAGGTTTTCAACCACCACCTTATTCAGGAGGAGTTCCACCAGGTACTTGATAATTTTATTGAGTAATTTTTTTAATCATAAAATTTTATGGAATTATTTAAATTTTATAATTTTATTACTTGATAATTTTATTTTTTAAATTTAAAAATAATTTATTAAATCTAAAAAATTTAGCTAAAATAGTTACAATTATAAAAGCATTTTTTCATACTTTACAGCTCCTGGTTTTGTACCACCTCCAGTTGCTCCTCCGTACGGTCACGTACCACCACAAGCAGGCATGTACGGCTCAAATTATGGTGAAGATCCTGGTATGCAGGATGATGTTAAGGGGTTCCAGTTTAATGATAAATCAATACGACAAGCTTTCATCAGGTTAGTTGCAGAGTCAAAATTTGCATAATTCTTCTGAAACTTTTTTTAATTTCATATTACTTAAATTAATGATTTTATGAATATATTTTAATTGAAAAATTTATTTTTTACTTTCAGAAAAGTCTATGCAATTCTTATGCTACAGTTGTTAATTACACTTGGAGTTGTTTGTGCTTTCACATTTAGTCAGAGCACTAAACAATTTGCAAGTAGAAATCCATCAATTATGTGGGTATGTTTTGCGATCACGATTGTCCTGCTCATCTCTATGGCTTGCTGTACAAGTGTTCGTCGTCAGGCTCCGATGAATTTCATTTTTCTTTTCATCTTTACACTAGCTGAAGCAGTTTTGTTAGGCTTTTTCTCGGCTGCTCATGAACAAGAAGCTGTAAGTATCTAAATTTATAAACTGTAAATATATATAAAAGACATACAAACAGAAATTAAAATATTTACTTTTAATTTAAATTTTGATGATTTAAAAATATTTACTTTCAAAATTTAATAAATCAGATTAAAAATTTGATCTTACAAATTTACTTACAGTATCAAATTAAATTGAAAACTAATGAAATAAATTTATATTAATAAATTACTTTTTTAATGTTATTCCAGGTTGTAATGGCTGTTGGAGTTACGGCTGTAATTTGTTTTGGACTTACTATGTTTGCATTACAAACAAAATATGACTTCACTGGCATGGGAACTTACTTGTTTGTTGCTGCTTTAGTTCTCTTACTCGGAGGAATTCTTGCGGCGATATTTCCCAGCAAAATAGCCATGATCTGTTACAGTTCTTTTGGAGCTCTTCTGTTCTCATTTTATCTGGTATATGATACCCAACTGATGGTTGGTGGCAAGCACAAGTACTCACTGTCCCCTGAGGAGTATATATTTGCTGCTCTCAACCTTTATCTGGATATAGTCAACATCTTCATCTACATTTTAAATATTATCAGTGCTTCTCGAGATTAAATGTATTTATGTGAAAAAGAAACAGTCATGAATGATGGAAAAGAAACAGAGCAATTCAAGTAATCAGTTTACAACTTGTCACGTTCCCTGGTCAAAGAATTTCGTTAAATAATATTCAGGAACCAATTGTGACTAAACAATATTGTTTTAAATAATTCATTTGGTTCGAATTTTCACTTTTCTTTATGTAATTTTTCTGTTTGTCATATAATTTTCTTTTTCCAAATGAATATAGGACCATATAATTTAAGTTACTTTATCATTAACATTAAATTTTTAATTTTAAAAAGCTCTGAAAAATGTATAAAGAATGGTGAAAACTGTGTTTTTATTAAGTACACTGTTAAAAACAATTTCTGCTTAATAATTTTTATTAATTTTGTTAACTTATTTTTTATACTTGCTTTGAACCAGGGTTTTGAGAGACGTAGCCAATATTATTATTTTATAAATTTCAACAGTTAAATTTGTACGTACTGAAAAAAATAAATGAAATCAGTCTAGTTTGTCGCTTCTAATTCATTTCAGATAAATAGTGCTTAGTAACAAAAAGAAGCTTTAAGGTGATTTTTCTGTGCGGTAATAGTAAATTTATTAATTAATTTAATAATATCGTTTGTAAGTTTAATATAGAAATACCGCAATATTTATTAAAAGTTGGATTAGTCGATAGCGACCGATTAATCGGTAGTAGTTATGAAAGATTCTGAAAGTGGATTACAAATCACAAACTGAACTGATGATAATAATTAATAATTAATTTAAAATATACAAAGTGTTTGTGCCTATACAGAATCGTTGACATAATGCTTAAAAACTACATTATTATATGAAGGGTTGCTTTTATCTACTATTCCAAAAAACTTAGCTTTACGTACATTTTCGCATTAATAAAAATAAAACTGTAGATATTCGCTCCAATCAATGTTATTCGCATAATCATTATTGATAATTGCTCTTTAAAGAATAAAATCGTAATTATTAGCGTTCCTAATATTGTACATTTTTGTTTACTCTTGTCGTTTATCATAATTTGTTATTACGTATGCGTTAATACATGTTTCATAAATACTATTATAAAATACCAAAATACATGATAGTATATTTATATAACACATGTAATTATACACATGTTTAGTATTTTATTCACTTATTATAATTCCTATTGTATACATATTGTATATTCAACGATTTCAGACACGTTTATATGCTGTATGTGACTATCAAATCTGTTTTGGCGAAAAATATAAGTATTTTTTTTCATACTTGACACAATTTAATAATTTTATTAAATATATTTTATTAAAGAAACAGAAACAAAATTTTGTGTGATTTTTTTTATTACCAAATATTTTTTTTAGGCTAAAACTTTGATCGCATGTTGTGTTGTATATTCAGTAGGTATATTGAGTTGGTAAAATGTTATACTACGGTTATTGTACTTTTGTATGGGAAAAACAATAAATGTAAATTTATTTTGTTACTTTCGAAATTTTCCGCAACATTTTGTTTCAGTTATTTTAATTTAATTATTTTAAAAGTTTTTAATTAACTGAAAAATTGAAAGATTTATTTCTATTCTATCTTAAATAATAGCAAATAAGTAAATGTAATACGAAATATATTTCTCAAAGTAACAAACCAGTTTAGTAAGAACAATAGGTGATAAAAATAAAAAGAACCAGTATTTGAAAATAAATAAGTGAAACTACAATTTTCTGAAATTTTACTTTATTATGCACGTTGAAAAACAGGCGAGAGCGTAGGCTCAATTTTTAAAAAAATATTTATTAATAATCCGTCCTTCTAGCGATGAAGGATCGCACCTTATCGATTGCGTTGAGGGATTGCAACGAGTCAATAATACGAAATAATAATAATTGATATTAAAAAAGGCTTCAGCTTCACCTTTTGACAATTGACGCTGTCCGCACCAACGATTTTTATTGCCTCGCGTCGCGTACTGTATGATGTAAAAAATATATATATATAAAGACAGATTTTACGAATAAATAAGTAAATAAATAAATTATACAGACGCCTTGGCGCGTTTTACATGCGAACGGCTCAACGCAGAATGTTGGTGTATAGATGAAGACTGTTTACCATTAATTTTCAATAATAAATCGCCTTCGTTGAAAAAACAAAATGTTTGCGAATTATTTTATTACTTAGTATGCACCATTTCTTATTTTATACTTTCTTTTTTTTTATATATCTAATAGTTAAACGCTTAAAAAACTTGTGTAATATGTTCAAAATTCTTATCCCTCCTATATTCGTTTTATCAATCATTTATAAAAGATGGTTATTTGTGATTGCATCATATAAGTTATTTTAGCTTTAAAAAGTTATGTTTCTTATAGTGGCAGTAACGTGATCCTCGAGAAAACTTTCCTTGAAGTTATTAATAAAAAAATATTTAATTAGTTTTGACGATCATTTTGCAATGTACACCTGAATATGTACACGAATCAAGTGCTAAAAGATACATTTTTTAAAAAAAATTGAAAACACTTTAAAACTAAATATGGTTGGAGATTACGTTAAATTAAAATATTAGTGGTCGTAATTTTTCACAAAAACAAAAATCTCGCATCACAGAAATCACAATACAATCCAGTTTCCTTTATGACAACAGTCTTGTCAAGAGGTAGAAAAATTTGACTACACAATGGCTATGTAACCACCCGTTATAAAAACGCTACTCCTTAAAAAGATGTGAAAAAAGGAGAAGAGAAAAGAAAACATTGACGATCCGTTATGACGTTTACGAACGCTGTCTAGCACGACTGCTTTAGAGACACTTTAAGTTATAAATAAAAGGTGGTATGCATATGTATATCTTCTTTTTGTTTGTTGAAGTAATAAGTTATAACAATAATTTACATTAAGCAATTACAAAGTGTGAATCGCGTTCACTAAAGCTAAAACCATTTATGGTAACGCATAAGTGAATTCTAGCAAAAATTTTGTTGATATATGGTTAAGTGTTAATTTCTAAAGAATCTTTAATTATTTATTGATCATACAAATATCAGATGTAATTTATCAAAACAAAAGAAAAAAAAATGTTTTCACATACTAAAAATAAAAAAAGGAAAATAATATAAAAATTTTATTATGAACAAAAAATATCAAGTTTTATAATGATTTCTACAGAAATAACTAAATTCGTTCAGTGCGAGAACGGAAAATTAAACCTATGAACATACATAATATTTTATTATACATAATAATATACTAGTCCGTTAAAAATAAAATAATAGTCTACAATCTTCTTATTATAAAATGTTGTAAGTTGAAGCTCTAAAACAGTAATTAAATTTTATAAAATGAACAAATTTTGATTTTCTTAAAAACATTATTTGTTATTTTTAAAAAGTATTTTATAAAACGATATCAAAATACTTATTTTAATATAGTGCTAGATAGAATTGAATATTTACTATTACATATCTAGTTTATATATTTTTTTCAAAAGCAAATAATTAAAGAGCGCAAAAAACTTTATATTTCACATCAATAAAAAATGTCTGATCGATCTATAATACTCAAAATTAAAATTATTTCTAAAACATTGGCATAGACATAATAGAGCTGCATCTTAAACAAAATTAGTTCACGACCTACAGTCGTTGAGCTTCACAACCACTGAACTTATTTAATTGATCTTCAACGAATTCGCCATACCCCCCTTTCCCCTAAACCTACGGCACTACATCGATACCGACCAGAGCACGAGAAACGAAACAAAATCAAGAAGATTCGACAAAAAAAAAAAATGTGTGAGCAGGAGCGTTTGTCTGTAGCGTTTTACGTGCTTCTTCAAGAATAAAAGAAGAAATCTTCGCGGCGGGCGGTTGATCGAGGCAGTTCAGCAGCATCGGCTGGAGGTCCGCTCGACTCTTCGGTCGACGGTCACGCGATCCGGCGCGTCCTGCGGTTCCTTGCCGTGGGTCTTGTCGAGGATTGCCTCCGCTAGCTCGCGGAACGCGCGGTCGATGTTAATATTCGCCTTTGCCGACGTCTCCATAAATCTGATGCCGTGCTCTCGCGCTATCTGCGGGTAAGAAAAAAAAAAGGAGCGGTTATCGAGAGACAAGGCGGGCAGAGCAAATAAGGGGGACTGATAGGGAATTGACTGTAATTTATTGGTGATGGAAGTAGAAATAAAATTCGAATGAAAAGGAGACTCTTTGTTTCAATTCAAAAGCTAGGAGCTAAATTTAACTTTAGTCGTATTTTTCTGCCTGAAATATTTTATGAATCTTTTAGTAAAAATAATACTTCTTTTACAAGAACAAGGGATTTAGGACATGAACACTTTAGATAAAATAAAATGTGTTCAATTAGTTATATAACAAATTTAAAATCTGTTTTAAAATACTTAAAAATTGAATGTTAAGTTGTTTTTAAATTTAATAGTTTAATTAATGAACGTACATTATTCCTGCTCACTTCTTTTCAGTTATTTGCAAAAATACAATGTGTTTTTTAACTTTTTCATATTATTCATAACAATGCTGAAAAGGTATGAATAGACTCTAGTAAAGTTTTTCCTCATATACTACAAAAAATTGTCAGAATTGAATTTTAATGAAATAAAATTGCAATGTTTATGAAAGTAGTTCAATAAGATTTCAGTAATTCAAAACTTAATGTATGTAGTTATTATAAATGAGTACATCACAGAGAATTGTGTATGGTTTTCCTCTTGGCTGGATGATTGCTTTTTAATTTAAATTTTTTCATTATTTCAAGCAATAGTATCAATTTATATAATATTTTGAAAAATTCATTTAATACGTTCAGGATGTGCAATGTGTATAATAAGCTTTTATTTGTTTAAAAGACAAACGAGTTTTTTTCAATAAAATGAAACAAACCGACCTCGAAAACAAGTTTATTTACATATTTGGGACTTACTTTAATATCCCAAGTATTCAAATTGGAATTAGACTGAAACATGGGACATGTCATGTAGTACTGCAAAAAAAGTTGGAGCAAGAAAATCATGACCCATGTTGGAGGATTTAATAATTTGATTGTTATGCAGAATCTTTTCTTTTTAATGGAATTGAAATAATACTTGCTAGGTTATTATTGCCTCAATGATTATTAATAAAATTATTTACCAATATATTCAAAAATACTTACTGCTTCACCTCTTTCAGTACTGACTTCACGTCTGTCTTCCATGTCACTTTTATTTCCCAAGATCATTTTTTCTACATTTTCATTTGCATGCTAAATAAGATAAAACTCATTAATAGTATTCAATCATTTTCATTAATAATTTTGATAAAAACAATTCAACATACCTCATCAATGTTTCTTAACCAATTAACTATATTTTCAAAAGTCTTTTCATTTGTTATATCATACACTAACATTATACCCATTGCACCTCTATAATAAGACGTTGTGATAGTGTGGAATCTTTCTTGACCAGCTGTGTCCCTAAAAAAAGCCAGCATGCAAGTAGACATCAATCTTTAATTTAAAAATACATTGATGCCAATGAATTTTATTGTTGCTAGATCTTACCAGATTTGAAGCTTGATCTTTTTTCCTCTTAACTCCACTGTTTTAATTTTGAAATCTATACCTATAAAAAATATATAATAATATTTAGTATTTAGTAAAAGTAAAGTTTATATGTTACAATGATTTAATTTTGAAAAAGTTACTTGGTTTAATTGCAATTAATTTCATTATAAATTATGATTATATATAAATTTTATAATACTGAAAATGATTGATAAAACTATTTATTTAATTTTAATAATTTTAGAAGAAAAAAATTTTAATAAATAAAAGATTATACAAAAATACCAAGGAAAAAACCAATCATTCTTAATTCTTCAATTTCTGAATCATTTAGTATTTATTTCTCAAAGTAAATATTTTTAAATTCTACACCTCTGAGAAATAAAGTTTTGGTAATTGATTTTCTGTTTTTAAATTCTTAAACAATGTAAAAGATAAGGAATAATTTAATATTAAAATCAGAAAATTAAAATTTTTATACACAAAAATAAGAAAAATATTGAACTATTGTAAGCTCTTACAGCATTGGTTTCTTTCTGTGATTTATCTCAGAATAGATTCACATTATTTAGTTATTAAAATAGCTATGTCAAAAATATAAGAAAAAGTATTTCTCTACTCTGAGGAATTTTGTTTTTATTATATTTAATATGAATGTTAATAAGAATGTTCAAACATTTTTTTTTAATAAAAATGTTTAAAAAAATTCATAATAAAAGTAAATATAAAAATTTAAAAAAGACATCATGCCCGAATTTAACTTTATATGGGTAAAAGTCAAATTCTTGCAATGGCAGAGGCAGCATGAATCATCGACATAATAAAGCAAGACCTCATCACTTGAGTTTTCAGAATAACTATAATTGGATAAATATAGACAATCAAGCACGAGCCAATCCACAAAATACCCGTCAAACCGCACTCGCAACTCTCCAACCGTCAAATCTTCCAAACTCCCCAAACATCCACAACAAAAAGCCACCCACCAAAATAGACACACCAGCCGCTCGAGACAAACCAGTCCCCCAAAAAAAACCCACTCCCGCAAATCCCACACAGTTCCTGTAATAAAAACCTAACCTCGCGGCGCGGGGGCGGAGGGGGGGGGGTCGTCGTTTAAACGGACAGCTAATCAAAGACGCCGTGGCGCGTGTCTATCTCATCGGGCGCGCGCGGGCACCTTCTGTTTATGCAAATCCGCTCTTTGGGTTAAAAAGTCGTTGAGCGCGCCGCGAAGAAAAGCCAGCTGCCGGCCGCGCGCCGCATGAGTAATGCGCGTAGAGTTTAAAAATAACAGCGCACACCTCGGCCCCGTTCGTCGCGCTCCTCCTAAATACATGCTCTATAGAGCAACCCTGCCATAGCGCGCGCACACGCACAGGTCGTGTCCTTCTTTTCTTTCCTTATCGCTAAGAGAGAGAGAGAGAGAGAGAGTCTCCGTCTCTTTCCCTCACCTATGGTGGAGATGAAGGTGGTAGAGAACGCATCGTCGGAGAAGCGGAAGAGTATGCAGGTTTTGCCGACGCCGCTGTCGCCTATCAGCAGCAGTTTGAACAGCAGGTCGTACGTCTTCTTCGCCATTGTCTCCTGGAGGGGCTACTGCTGCTGTCTTGCTGCTTTTATAACCTTTGCGCTGAGCGAAGTCGACGTCGTTGCTGCTTCCTCGTCGGCTCGGCGGTTGGCTTTCTTTTTGATAATACGTGTGTATTATGGAGGCGGCAGGCGCGATGTTACTTTATAGATTGGAACGGATAAGTCACTCGCCTGCGCCCGGAGACGGGTTACTAAACTAAACCGTTGCTAGCCCCTGCGGATTTCGTAGCTCGTTCTGAAAATTTTACGAACTGCACACACGACCGGAGGGAGAGCGATGACTGTGGCTTTGCGTGTGTGGGTGCGGGAGTTAGGTTGGTGCTCTGCAGCAGGTAGCGCCACCGTTGCTCGCTGCGCGGGTAAATGCTTTGTTGGTAAGGTAGGGTGCTGATTTAGAGGTGATTGTGAGGGCGGTTAGGTTGTTGTTGTGCCCTTGTGCCGCCAAAAGTGGTGGAATTGAAAGGGGAGATGGGTTTGTTTTTTCTCGGATGTTTGTAAATATTAGATGTGGTTTGTTGATTTTGTAGGTTTTGTGAGTGCTCTTTAAAGTTTTACGAAATGAGCTCGTGTATTTTTGGAGTTTTGTCATGTTTGAGTATGTGGAAGATGTGCGTTAACTGTGTTTAGGTTATATTATTGAATGTATTTTGCTAGTGTGGATAAAGAAATTTGAAAGTGTCAAAAAAAATATTTTTATAATTTTTTATTGTTGCATCAAGACGAATGTAAAGTATGTATTAGATTTTATAGTTAATGTAAAAGTAAACAAAAATTCATTATTGATTCGTTTTTTCAGGTTCACGTGATTTTTTTATTGCTATACTTTTGATTTTGTGATTTTGTACATAATTTTTACATTTAAAATGGATGATGATATAAACATTATTAGTGATTGTTCAGAAACTGATAATGTTAAACAGAAACTTTCAGAGTCAGACGATAGTAATTTCAGTGATGAGTTCCCAAGAATAAGTTTTGGCGCAGCTCCTAGCAAAAATAATGATTGTAAAAATAAAAATGAAGAAGAACCAGAATGGTCAGATAATGATTTTCCTGAATTAAGTTTTGAAAAAGAATATAGAATAAAAATGAATGCTCAAAAAGAAAAAGAACTTAATTTACCCAAAGTCAATACTAAGAATGATAATTTAAAAACAAACAAATATCTTGCAAAGGAATCTGATAGTGACTCTGATTATGAATCACAAAGTAAACCAAACAATTATACTCAATATACTGAAGCATTAAAAGTAAAACAAATGGATATTGACTTATCTTCTGATGAAGGAGGAGGTTTAATAGATGATGAAGATATACAAAGTAACAAAAGAAAAGGTAAGGTGTTTAATAAGATTGATAGAATAAAACACTAAAATTAATTTTCTATTTAAAATTTTTAGAATTAAATTACTTTAATTAGTTGCTGAATTGAATTCATAATTTAGAAAAAATTATTGCATCATATTAAATATTGTTTATAAAACGATCTTGCCAAGTTTATGTAAAAATAAACGGGCCATAAATTTATTTTTTCCTCCTTCAATTTCTGTAGCATTTCGTTTTACGCCTCGCAATAGTACAATTTACTTCGCCTATGGTGTGCAGTTTTACCTAACAACTGAAAATCGTATATTTTGATACTGATGTGAGAAAGTGATTTCAGCCTCATATGGATATTTGCGTCGTATTTTTTATACGACGTGCACAAAGTGAAATTAAGCATGAGTACGCTTTTTTGTTCGAGCGTGCGCGAAATCAAGCTTTGCGCAAGGAGTATCAAAAAATACAGTTTGATACATAAGCGAGAAGGTGATTTCATCCCCGCGTGGCCTTTTTACAATCACTTTCTCGCACTAATATCGAAATGTACTATTTAAATAATTAGTTATTTTATAGAACATTTCAATACTAGTGCAAGAAAGTGATTTCAGCCTCGTGCGGATGTTTGCGCCCGAGTATGCGTGAATTCGAGCTTTGCACACGGAGTATCAAAATAGTATTTTTCGTAACGTGTGATTGCCGTGCACGAGGGTCGGCAAAGCCGGCCCGAGTGATTCGCAATCACACGCGGATGAGAAGTAAACGCACATGTTGCGAACGATATTTTATGATATCAGTATGCGTAAAATTGCACTTTTAAAAATATGCAAAATGTGTA
>UELX01003793.1:0-21230 GCA_900480035.1 Eupelmus urozonus
GACTATGTATGCAGTAATAATCTGCAATAGCCTCTTAATACTTACGGGCAGAGTCTAATTATTCTCGAAAGGGAGATATATATAAAAACTGGAAGTAACTAATTGATTGATATTTTCTCGTTCTTTTTTAAATTATTCCATACTTTTAGCGAGTTATGCTGTTTCCTGATGAATCACTTCAATTAAAGTATTATAAAATAAGCGTTTAATATTATTTGATACTTAATTTTCTCACAAGTAACCATTTCAATCTCTATATCACAATAGAAATTAAAAATTATAATTTATTATGGAAACTAAAAGAATTTGTTTTTCTCTGTTGGTATTAAAAGAAATCTCCAGAAATCCCACCGAAATGCTTGATCCTAAAAAACCTCTTATCACTTATAAACACTATTGAAAAAAGCTAAACCAGCAGATGCTCAAATTCGCTAAATAATGCAGGAGCTCCCTCCATCGAAAGTGTTGATTAAACTCCCACTTTCTTTACACAAATAGCGAGCTCCAGAGCCGCTGGAACAACATCGCCGAGTTATTTGAACTTTACCAGGCGCACGATCGGCATATAAATTATGCACGGTACATCGACAACGAAGCTAAGGCACGCGACCCGGCCACAGTTCTACGAGCAGCGATGCAGATCCCCCGATTCCTCGAGGATATATAACGAGATTCGCGCTCTGCATTTTTCTATATAACAGGCAAGAGCAGCTTTATTATGTACAGCCGAGACGTGGCTGAGACGCGAGAATCGCGCACGCGGATTTACGAGATGGCTCCCGACGACATTTTTCGCATTCGCTGCCTCCGTGTAGCTCGTCGTTATATTGGTTCGTCGTTAGGGCTTGAATTTAAAGCGCCCAGACGGGAGGCTGACTTCAACGTCTGCTCGAGAATATACTGTGGGCGTATATTTAGTTTCAAATCGACAAACGAGCCGTTTCTGTCTAAGATTGCCATTCTGATATTTAGATTTTAACCGGAATCGTTTTTTTATATTTTGGGAATTGTTTATTTGGACTAAATGTTTTATTTCGTTTTTTAAAAAACGGTTTTGTTAAGTTTTCAGATTTCTCAATATAAAAACTTGTTTGCTTGATAAAAAATCGTTTGCATATTGCGCTCGTCCAAATATTTACGCGGCAACACAAATGAATTTCATTGTTTGCTCTTTCTTCTACTCGATCATATTTTGCTCGATTTCACACACATGCAGCTTTTATAAATCAACAGTACTTCCAGGAATACACGTCGCAGCTATTAAAATTTATAAAATGCCGAGTTAGAAAATTAAAAAACAAAAATGTCAACGATTCACAATAAAAAACATCACAAATAACAGGAATTATACGACAGGCAGCAGTATAATTCATTAATAGAAATAACCAAACACAACAGACTCGCCTTTGTCATCGCGCATAATAGACCACCCGCACATTCAGCCATAATAGAACGCGCATGTACCAAAAGCACAACCAGCTCGCGTTTACCGCTCTCGCAAAGTCGAAAACAATTCTCCGCAAAGTTGCTCCAACAACATCCACCCAGCGACGGGCGACAAGAAAAAGAAAAAAAAAAAAGAAGCGGCAGAGCCTATATATAGATTAGGAACAGGATCGCGCGCGTGTGGCTTTTGGCGTGTAAACTCACCCGAAACTTGTTGAGGGAGACCAGAGCCGGAATCAAGCCGCCGGGGCCCCTTTGCCGTCCGCGTCGCCTCGCCATCGCCGCGACGAGCGTCAAAGGACTGGCGTCCCTCAGCGAGACGTGACCTGCAACTCCTAACAGGGCAAATATCGATTAGCCAGCCTGTTCTATTTCCAAGCTGGGGTAAGTGTATGAGTGGGATGTGGATTTATATAAGTATGTGTGGCCCGAGGTGTAGAGTGTGTATGTCTTCTGCGCGTTATATATATACGCATGGGTGAGTATAAGCCTTATGACCTCTCGTGCATATCGAACGAAATTTATGTGCCTGCATATTCCCCATAAATATTATTATCAGACGGATGATCCTTCTATATGCGTGTAGAGAAGTCTTCGGTTTTATTGGTTAGTATATATGTTTAGTGTGCGAAAGCCTGTTTTAAATGAGTTAATATTTATTTTTATGAGTAAATAATAAAACTAAATACACAATAGACGAGTCGCTTATATTTTATTAAGCACAACAAAGTAAAAATATAAAATCTATATTCAATTTGAGAAATTGTTTAGAAAAAGCATGTATAGGTGTAGGAGAAAGCCAGTCAACTAGACTAAGTAAGGAAAGCCTGAAAAATCGCGCCACTTATCGCCCGCCCACAAAGTGTCATTTGTAAGGGCCGGCACAATACAAATGCACAACAGCCTTTCTCCCACAGAGCAACAAAAAGTAACAAGAACAAAACGCCTCTATCATTCCCGTGCGACGAAGGAATCGGCTTCGAGACGCGACTTCCCATAAAGACCTCACGTAAACCAGATAAATCTCAATTTAGCACCCGAGCGCCGCTATCCCCCGTAGGGCTCTAAAAAGCGCCTGAAAAAAAAGGGCAGAGACAGGCCCGCGAGAAGCAAAGAAAGATAGAGATAGAGACGGCAGTGGAAAATAGGGTAACGACGGCGCGTGGCGGTATACGCATGAGTTAAACACTAGGCGAGGGAGCAGCGCCAAGATTTTTCGCAAGAGAGACCGGGCTCATTTTACGAGGTCCGCCGCACGCGGCCGGCGTATGTACGTGCCTAGTTAGGACGTACAATTAAGTCTCCTAGCAAGCGCTGGCGGCGGTAACCCAAAAGGATTTTTGATTTGCATCGCTGCGCGTGCTCCACATACGGGAGAGAAGATTCCGGGGAAAATGAAAATGTAAGCGTGAGTAATGGATCTAATGAGTTATTTGAAAAGGCGGCTCTAATTTGCATTTCATTTCGCTCATTCAAATTTGAATTTTTTAAAACCCCTCTAATGAAATTTCCAGGTAAATATCTCAAAAATAATAGTCGCAAAAAAATCCACATCAAAAGCTCCCATCACCAAGAAACAAAAAAGCCAACAATCTCGTAGCCTTGCAAATTGCGAGTAGATTCGCTTGCGAGCGAGGCGGTGGGTGGCTCACCTTTGTTCGTGGCCTGGGCCGCGTCGTCCTGGCTTAATCCCGGCAAAGTGTCGGTGGCGGTAATCATGCTCGTCCGGGCGATGCTGGCCCGCCTCACGGCGTTACCGATGTTCCTGGCCTTGCTCCAGGTGGAGAAGGAGCCCGGCCCTTTGTCCTCGGCAAACTTCAGCTGGTACCTTGATCGTGCACGACAAAATGGATCGTTTACAATCCCGCTCTCTCTCTCTCGGCCGCGCGCTAACGAGAATACGAGATGCCGCGTTAATGCACCGCGGATTAGAGGCGCCGCGAAATGCCGGAAATTACGCTGAATGCTCCCGTGAGATGTCTATCGTGTCTCTTTGAAATTGTTGATGTTTACCGCTTTATTTTCCTGCTAGAAAATTTACCATATTCTGGTCAACAAATGTTAAAATGACACTTGTGCAAAAATGATGGAAATGCTCTAAAAAAATTTTTTAGATAAGTGTCATTTTAACTGTTATTGACCAGAAATTCTGCCCAGGATATGGTCAATTTTCTAGCAGGGTTTTTGATTAATTTTTTTTATCAATTGTGAGTCTAAATAATTAAGCCAATCGTTAACCATGTAACAAATAGACAACTAATATTCGCAAGATCAAAACAAATTTGTAAAAGCAAGAAACACGAAATTCCGAGATTTCCAAAGCAAAGATAAATTTAATCCTTAATTCGTGGGGAAGTAGCCGAACAGCCGTTGTAGCTCCAGCAGCTGCGAGAGAGAGAAAATAGGGAGGAACGTCTGGTCCCAGCAATCAATTTGGATTTAGCAAACAAACCTGAGAATGCGCTCCGGCGCGAGGAAGATCAACTTGAGCCCGTTGTCGGAGCGCTCGATCATCCTGGCGACGCTCTCCGCCCAGGCCCAGCCCTTGGAGAGCGACTCGACAATCCCATTAGCCGGCAATATCTCCCGCGCGGTCACCAGTTTGCAGAACAAGCCCAGCGAGCGCATTTCCGTGCTGTAAATGTCCTGCCGCTTCCGCCAGGACTCGACGTGCCAGCCCAGCTCGTGCGTCGCGTTGAACAGCGCGCCCAGGTACGGATGCAGCAGGGGAGCCAGCACCTTCTTGTCCTCCTCCATTCCTTCAATTTAGTTCATTTAATCTCGTCTTCTAAATTAATACGTTCAAATAGGCGATAGGTGGATTTAGTATAAAGTAGTACCAAAATAAAGCCATTTTAGAAGCGTCTTAGCCAGGATCGTGTGGTTGTCCAAATCCAAGTAGGCCGTGTCTCGATCTTTCCTGACAATATCGATCAGCAGATCGACGGATCGATCAAAGTAGGCCTTGGCACAGCTTCTTTTGCGCTCGGCGCGCGTTCGGCGCCGATTTCGTTTTTTTCGACGACCGAACGACGTCGTGTTCACTTGCTCCTTTGCTTGCTTCAGAATCAGGGTCATTAGGTAGATTAAGTTTTCTATCGACTCGCCAGATTGAGATCCGGTGGTCAGATTGAAGAAAGAGCTGCAGTTGTCGAAACTTCCCTGAAAATTCCAAATGAAGAAAATTGCTTTTATTTTTAATACTTTAGTTGAAATATCTATAGAAAGTACGAAATGAATACTATTAGTCGAAAATATTAATAACTATACAACTAAAAAATTTTGGCTGAGATTTAATATATTCAAAAAATTCAAGATTGATACAAAAAATTCTACATTAAGAATAATTATTATGTTATATTAAATACCTTATAAAATGAAATGGCTGAAATAACTGATTCGTTAAATAATAAATATATATAGCTGTCATATTATTGGCTTATAATGTTTTTACGATCGGGTTATTTATAATAAATAATTAAAATTTTAATGCATTTAATTACATTAACACGGTTTTTACACTTTAATTAAGATATGACGGTGAAAATAAAACTTTTATCATTACTGAATCATTGTTAACAATACATATTTCAAGTATTTATGCATTAAACAACATTTCCAGGAAAGCAAATGTTAACTTCAGAATTTATTGTTATTTTTTCATATGGAAATAATTTTAATAATATAAATAATAATTTTTGATAAAATTTATTTTTCAAAATCGTTGGCCATAAGATATTTTCGTAAATGTTTTATCAAATTATATAAGCACTTTTGCATAAAAATTTTTCTATTTTTTTTTTCATTTAACTTTCAAAAAAGTTTTAATATTTATTTTTTTATCTGCGCTTTATTTTCTATTCAGAGAACAGTATTGTACTATAATTCCTAACTATACTATACTACCCAATGTCGCCGCAAAAGAGTTCGATAATTTACAATATAAAATACGCAAGTAGATTCATTGTTGTGCAATTGTATTTCAACTCTAAAATTATTTTGTTACAAATATTTATAAAATACCCATAAAAAATCTGCTTCGACTATCTTTAAGCTTCCTTAAAGAAGAAAAACTGTAATCTTCATTTCAACCTCCTAATTAAACGCTCAACCCCCAACGTAAACGCTCACCTGGAGCAACGAATCCCTGGCGTTGAGCACTTCTTTGACGACGAGGCCAAAATACTGAAGCTGCCTGGATCCGTAACCATGACATCCGCTCATGGTGCCACGCGGCACCGAAGCCATCACCTGCGGCCAGTGCGCCAGCAGTTCCCGCTCCAGCAGCTCGCTGTTACTCGGCACGCGCTTTGACAGCTGGCTCTGCGTCAGCCATTCGACCGAATAGGAGTGCAGAGCACTGAGGTAGGACTCGAGGAGCCGGCCGTCCGCTGCGTATGCGTCCTCATGATGGATGGTGCCACCTGGTGGAAAGATAAATTTTCAGTTTTTTTTTTTTATGTTGGTGCTATTTGATGATATATTTTATAGGAATGCTACGCCCGGAGATTAGGATTAGATTTGTGAATGAAGAAAACATAAAAAGAAAATAAAAATCGAAAGTTATGAACTAATTTGATAACGAATAAACAGTCAACAACGAAATGCACATTAATTTTTTACAAAGGGAATATGTATTACAACAACTTGGGCATTATGTTATTATAGAAATTTCGCTTTCAGTAGAAACGTCCTAGGTCTGGTCAGACGCCGCTTCATTCTACTGTAAAAGCTTAATCCTCATCAGCAATTATTCCATCTATCTAAAATAAATATAAATTACGAAAACTTCTCATCGTCGATTACATCAAATTAAACATCAAAGCTTCCGCAAAGCTCCAACGAAACAACGAAAAACAGAATCATTCCTCAAAGCTACAGCACAACAGCTTATAATTGACCCTACAAATCTCGCAATTGCAAATCGGCCAAATCTGACCGCTCTCCCAGAGCGCAACGAATTAATCTCGGCTATCTCGGCTCTCGATCGTACCTAATTCATTTTTCTTGCTTTTATTCAAGCGATAAATATCTCAAAGCAGTCGCGCGCGCCCGAGTCCCGCCCTCTCATCTCGCTCGGCCATCCCCCCAGCTATATACACTCACGAGTTTCCCCCCTAAAATGGATCGAGCCGCGCTCTGTACTCGCATATATCCGCCGACGAAACTTTTCCAAGGCTCCACGCTATACTGAATCGTTATACGACGCGGTGGGTACACTCGTAATGAAACTATAAATCATACGAATGAATTGAGATTCCCGGCGAGTGTGTGTGTGTATGTATATAGAAGCGAGAGATGCGCAGAGCAGGTATAGAACTGCATATCTGCAGTTCTTCAAAGCTGGAGGCTGAGGGGAGAAATGGAGGGAGAGAGAGAAGTGTTTAGTTACGGTCGAGCAAGTCGTTTAATTAATGGCACGAAGACAATTCTGTTTCAGTCGGTCGCCGGCACAGGAGCTGCAGCCTTGATACACTTTTATTTAATTGGGAAACGTTCGCGCCTTTGCCGGCTCTCCGGCTTCCCAATTATTCGGCTTCTTTTTTCATGTACGCCTTACGAATAATTGAACGGGAGCGGAGCTCGACGAGCTCTGACTTTTCTTTCCTGTCGGCGGGCCGCTCTTTAATCGAGTTTTTATGGATGAAAGAGCCAAACGAGTGTTTATTCACCTGCAATTACACATGTCTACGGCTTTTCCGGAAAGCTGGAGTTTATTTCTTACGGAGATAAATGTATTGTAGGACCGGCTTTGATAAGTTATTCTTTACGAATGGAAAGTTTACAAATGTTTTTTTATTGGAGGATCTTAGACAGAATATCTAATTGTTTTGTTTTTACTTCGATGTGTTAAAAAGTAATATTTAAATCGTGTTATTGCCGTCTTGCTATAGAAATCTGTTTGATTTTAAGTATTCCATCGAACATATTTATTCATATTTGTCGAATTTTTATTATGAACAAATTAAAAATTTAGACGAATGCTTTCAATAATATTGTGCAATTTTATAAATTGCTGTTATAATCAAGCGTAAGAATTTTATAAAGCTTGCAAGAAGTTAATAGAAAGCACAAGGAACGAACAATATACTTCGTTCAAAGAAGAGAGAGAGAGATAGACAGAGGTAGAGAGAATTTCTTTTAAGTAGATCGATGGTCACGCACATAACGAGTTTCAGAACGAGTAGCAGGCGCACGCCCGTCCGTCGACGTGGAAAACTCCGATACTTTCGCGTCGATGATCATACGCTTCGTTTTCGGGTGAAAAGAGAGTAGAGACTTTATATTGTCCGTGCAATTCATGTACGCGTGGACCGACATCGTGTATTCACAGCAATATATACAGATTAAGTTGAACACGTAATAAACAAACCCTTCATTTGTCATTCAAATGCGATTTTCGCAAAACAACTTTTAGTAAATAAGATAAGACATTTACAAAAAGCAAAATTTCACATTTTAACCAAAGTAACTCGTGCGCAATATCATCCCCACTAATTAAAGTACAAAAAAGTTCTACAGTTCCAAAGCCGAACACAGCCAAAGTTTCCTCAAACAAGCAAATACCGCAAACACCAGATCCCACGATATCCGTCAGCTTCTCATCAAGCTCCTCCACAAAAGCAGATAATAACCAGCAGCTCGCGCAAAAGACAGCCTTCCCTCACTGTAACAATCCCGCAGCCATACCAACTCATAAACTTTCAACTCTTCCTTTCGTCTTCGGCTATTCTCGAGCCGCAAATCTCGCAAGCTCTCAGCGAAATCAACGGAGCTTTCCTCCGTCTCCGCCGCAGTGACACACACGCGACTGACAGCTGTCGACAAGACGCACGCGCGTCCGCATAATTATCCCTGAAACAGCCGAGAGCGCGCGCGTGTAGATTTAATTAAATAGTTTCCCAACGCAATCAAACGCGCCGGAGCCGGCGCCGGCGCTCTGATTCGGTATGGTTTTCATTGAGGATTTGACTGATGAGAGAAGCGAGAGCTGGTGCGTTCAGCGATTTCCTCTCGCTGAATCACTGCTACACTAGAGTTTCCGTATTGATTGTGGCTTTAAGGCGTCGTTTATGGCTTGTTTGCGAATGCGGTGATTAACATTGATTACTTAAAGTTGCGCGCGCTGGGTGCTCCGATATGATTTTCATGGGAGTGCGCTTAAAGCGCGGGATAAGTGTTTACGTTTTGCGAGCGTAGAGTTGAGGTTTACGCAAAGTAAAAATGCAACGTTTTAGCCGTTTGAATTTTGATCGTTTAGACGGAGTTAATCCAGTTTAATTAATTGCAGAAATTTAATTCGTAATTAAGAAACTTACTAGTTAGAACGCACTTAATTTTTTACTAGATTTGCTCTACTTTACGTTTGAAATTCGTGTCACTTGTAAAATTAAACTTCACCCACTTTATGCGAGTTCAAGGCGCTTATTACGAAAATAACAACTATTCCATTACGTAGAAATAACTTTGAAAACAACTTTCACATGCGTATGCAATTATAAATTCGTGCTAAAGAGATGGAAAAATCAACTGAATAGAGACGGAAGTCTAAATTGAAAGCACAAGCTTGGATGCTCGGACAGTTCGTATCGGGAGTTATCTAAATTACTAGAGTGGAAACCATTTCAAACACTGGGCGTTTAGATTTCAACGTGAATGCGCCTATGCATTTTCTACTTTGTTCTCTTAGTGTTGTTCTATTTTCAATTACAAGGAACGATAATGCGCGTTTCTAAGAGAAGGATTTCAAATTATTTTACGATTAATTGAAATCTTTGTTTCCTTAATCACTAAATATTGTATAGTTGAAATAAAATTTTTCTTTTTTGTAAATGTTATATTTTGTTATAAAATTTTTTAACAAAATAGAGTTCAAAACTTTAATGAATGGCAAAATCGTGTTATAAAAACGTTTCTAGCTTATTTTATAAACCTTTTATACAGAATATTTACCATTTTATCACTGAATTTTATAAACTAAAAAAGCACAAATTTCCATTAAGAGAAAATTATTAAAATCATTTATATAATAAATAGTACAACATATATTAAATAATATATTCAATAATTTTTCAACCTAAGCTTAAAATAATTAAGTATTCTTATTCTATTTAAAAAAACTTTGATATCAAATATCTATAGCGATATTCAATATAATAAAATCAGTACAAGTATGCATGCCAAAAATCTATCGATAGCAAAAAAAAATGTATAAATTTTAATAAAATCCTACACTAGGATTATTGCAAAGTCCGATGTAGCATTTTTTATAAAGTGTAACAATCGTTAATAAAAAAAAAAATAAAAAAAAATAAAATCAATAAAAGAGGGATGAAAAAAACTAGAAAGGTCGGGAACAAGCTATTGACTGAAAGAGATGAAATAGTGTAAAAAAAGTGAAGGATGTATCGTCCAGTATTTTCTTTTAGAAGAAAGCTGGACAATTTCGTCTTTTTCATTTTTTCTTTAAGAAGAAATACACGATACACTTAAAAAATATGCCGACTTTATAAAAACAAAATATCCTCAATTAAATAGAAATATTTTCAATCTCCAGTTCACCCAAACAACGAACGTAAAATTCTCGTCAATCTTTACCCAACAACAAAAATCATAAAAAATTTCCAATTTCTCTCCGCAGCCATCTTTCTTCAAAAATTAATAACCAGCACAAATCGCGTATGCAATTACATACAGAAGAGTAAAAGCAAGAGCGTTGGAATCTCGCGGGAGCATTGAAATCGGAGTCAGGTCGATTGCTCATTACCTCTGGCACACTGCAGCATCAGGTTGCAGCGCGGCTGGAAATAGCACCTCAAATTCTGGCACTTCAGGGCCCTCAGAAGCTCGTCCAGCGCTCTAAGAACGTGATGGGAGAGCGTGTCGGGCGCCCAGCTCCTTAAGGGATCGGGTCCGGTGCGCTCCAGCGACCACCAGTGCACTGCCCGCAAGATGTGACGTGAGACCAGCCTTAACAAGCCCTGTGTGCAGGTAAACAGGTGATATGGTAGGTTAAAAAATTTTGATTTCGTTTGTTGTGGTTGATGGCTTGATGCTACTGTTTGCTTGAGGTCTGACGTGAAGTGTAGTTGTACCACTTGTTTGTGTGTTTCGATATGTTTTGTGTACTTTTTTTATGGGTATCGGGCGAGAAAAACTTTAACCGTACTATCGAATTCTAAATTTCTTTGGGTACTTATAATAGTTCTATAAAATAATGAGCAATTTTTGTACATTTTTCCAACAAAAAAAGGTTAAAGATTCCAAAACTCTCAAACAGGCGTTATTCGGATTGTAAATATTATTACCGTAATATCATCTTAACGAGATGTGAAAGGGTCGAATAAATATCCTTTCGGATATTAATACGGGAATCCAAAAATTATGTTGTAAACATTCATCAAACCAGTTCAAAAAAAATTTTTTTGTAAACATTCATCAAACCAGTTCAAAAAAAATTTTTTTGTAAACATATGTTTTACTAGAAGCTAAAAGCTTTCATTTTTCCGAAAACTTTTTTACAACTTTGTTAAAAAAAATCGTAGACAGAAAAATATTAGTATCAAAATCCGGGTTTATCGACATTACTGATATTATAACACGAATAATTTTTTTAATAAAGTTAATGGAAATTTTCTAAAAATCGGACGCCTTCAGTTTCTAGTGCAGTCTACAATCTTTACAACAAAATTTTTCCAGCTAGTTAATGAACGTTTAAAACATAATTTTTGGGTTCCCATAAAATATTCTGCGTAAATTTCTATCCCATCTATTTCACTTTACATTTTCAAAACCTTCTGCACCCCAATAATTTTAATTCCAACAACAGCTCACCTCCCTTAAAGCTCATCGCTCCTCCCCCCATTCAACAAAACACAGTAAAACAGCAGCCAAGTCCGGAAAGCCATAAAACAGAAGTATCCCCCGAATCGACAATGAGAAACTATAATATTAGAAGAGAGGCCCGCGCGTCGTATCTCTCGCTTCCCGATCAATCGGGACTCGGAAAATCCGGAAAACTAGGCGGGCGAGATGGGAAACTTGCTGCAGCCCAAAGTTATACGACAGTGCAATCGAGAACTTCCTTTGGGGGAGGGATAACTTCCTTCTCGCAGCGCGCGCGAGCTAGGGAAGCGCGCAAACCCGTAAAGGATCCGGCAAACTTTCGGAGCTTGCGCGATGTTCGAAACAAAAGCTCCAACACCTTCGGCGCAATCACAAACCAATCGCGAGGCCCGCCGAGCTTATACGACTCCACAAAGTGGCTTCGGAATCACCCTCCGAGCTCCGTCGCAGCTAGACACTTCCTCCGTATTTTTCGACTTGCGTATACAACGCGAGCTTGCGAGGAAAGCTCGACTTTACGGAGATGGAGTGCGGGGGGAAATGGATTGAAAGTGGCTTATTTGACTTGGCTTTTTCTTGGGATTGAATTAAGGGGATGAGCGAGTGAAATTCGTCTGCTGATGGAGAAATTTACTTTATTTTACGGGTGCAACTTGTTGTTAATTTGAGACGCGGTCGGTGATCCAAAATAATATTGACCTGGATCGGAATTTCAGCATTCTCGCAAAAAGCGTTACTAAAAGCTTCAAGCGATAAAAACAGTTGAAGAAAAACCTTAAAAGCTTTCAAGAACTTTAAATATTCAAATATCATTGAATCGCCATTCGAAATTGTTTAAACGAAATACCACCACAGCACTTACAAAATTTCATTTTACACAAACAAAATCACAAAACAAACCGCACAAAAACCCAAACATTTAATAAAAACATTCCTCAAACGAAAAGTAGGTGAAGGTAGACTTTCCAGCCGGCGACCGAGTGGGCGTGAACGGGCGATAAAAAA
Source organism: Eupelmus urozonus (assembly GCA_900480035.1). NCBI lineage: Eukaryota > Metazoa > Arthropoda > Insecta > Hymenoptera > Eupelmidae > Eupelmus > Eupelmus urozonus. Next base: position 12,298 of record UELX01003793.1, read on the forward strand.
TTCGACTTGGCGAGAGCCAAGCGGTATCGACACCGCGCGCGGTCGAAACGCATCGGGCTCTCCGGGAAAATAGACGTAATAAATATCGAGGAGCTAAAATACTGGCGCCCAATAATACGAAGAAGCTGGAATGTGGCTACGTGCTCGCGATACTCTATCGTGCCCGCCCGTAACATTCTCAAAGAGAAAGAAATTAATTCCTTCGCCGAGGATCTTATTGACTTTAACATTATTTATCGCCGTTCGCCGGGCGCGTGTAAAAAAGATATTTGCTCGGCTCTCTCGTGATTCGTTTTCAAAAACTTCTCTGCCTTATAAGCGAGTGGAAAGAAAAAAGGATGATTAACCGAATACGTGAAATCTACTCGTCAATGAGGAAATACGATGAGCTAACGATCGAATAATTAAAACTTTATTGAACTACTTTACGGGCAAAAATACGATTTCAATAAGCAAGCTCCAGCTCTATCTGGAAAAGCCGAGTTTGCCGCAAGCGGTAAAATTAAGAGCGTAATATCACGAGGCATAAAAAGTGGATCTCTCTCTCCTCGCGGCGAAGCCATTAATTCGGCGAAACAGCCGAGGGCCTCCAACTCTCTCGTGCGGCCGACATCTCCGCTTTCCGCAAAATGCAAAATATTCGAGATCTCGAGATCTCGCGCTCGTTGGAATTCAATTTACAAGCGGTGTGGCTTGCTTTTAAATGCTTTCATTAAAGATTCATATTAAAGAATTGGAGTCGGCTGGCAGAGATCGCGGCCTCGGCGAGCGGAAATAAAAGCTCGCAAGCAAAAAAAAAGGATCAGTTTCGTTGTTTATTTGCTGCCTAATAACGCGGGCCGAAGAAACAGAGCGCGCCGATCTCGAATCGATTCAACTTTTCTCATTAAGCTGGGCGCGCTTGTTCGGCGCGCCGCGGCATGAAAATGGAGAATTCAGGGAAAGAGGAATTGAAGCTGCGGAATGGTGAAAAAAGCTGGGTTTTCTTGAGATCGCCTGTGTGTATCTCATTAAAGATGTTATAATTGAAGTAAATTAACTTGTGTAGCCTAAGTACTGACTGTACATTCAGTATTTTTATTAAACAAAAACTTGCAATTCAAGAATATTTATTATTCAAAAATGATAAAAACATTGTTGATATTTTGCAGTCTTCAATAAAACATAAATAAAAACGAAATTCAAACATCAATCAAATTGATTAATTCAAAGCTGATTTACAAGCGACAGAATGATTAACGTCACAGGACAAACGTAACAAAAGTCTCAGCGGAAAAAGAAAGAGAGGACTTAATGATGTGAAGCCAGCGGAAAAAGATGCAAGCCCGAGGGGGGAGGATGGGTGGGCAGAAAAAAGTGCATTACAAGCGCTATACGTGAAAGGGCTCATCGACTTTCAGGCAAGAAGCCGTAAAACGTCAAGTCGCGAAGCTCGCCCAGTCCCCTTGAAAACGAATCGGCCTCTCGATCACCCACACTCGCAAGCTCGCTCGCTCGCTAGTCGCCTCGTCATTGAAAAAGGAGCTTGCGGGATCTTCTTCAGCAACGGGAAATTTAATGCCTCCCCCCTCTCCGCTCGGAGAAAAAGATGCAAGAGCTGGATCCACTAACCATTTCTTAAAGCCGCGCTTTTTACGGGCCACATATATTTTTAATGAGACGCTGTATCAAGTTTAACTTTGTTAATAAGAAAAGTAATGACGCATTTTACGGAGACGATTTCCGGGCGAGGGGAAGTCGAATGAAAGAAATTGAAATTTTAATGTTTCGAGTATTATTAATGCTATAACAAATTACTGCGGAAGTTTAAATAAGTTGTTGCTGACGGTGCAAGTGGCACAGTGGTCTTAGTAAGAGAGTTGAGCCGCGCGCGTTTGTTTAACTCGTCGGGCATTTGCATATTGCTTCAATTTTCTGGAGGAGGCATTTCGTCTCTGAATATTATTATCGTGCACAATAAAATGACATGGTAAAGAGATGAAAGTAAAGAAGGCCAGGGAGACGCTTTGATCAAAGTATAAATTTTCTATGAAAGAGTCATGAGAGAGCTTCAAAGAGAATGATAAGAAAAAATTAAGGAATAAAAGCTAAAAGAAACGTCATCTTCAGAAATAACAAAATCACCATCTTTTTGTACGACTCACCAACATTAACCATAAAAACCTTTAAACATTTAACAACTTCATATATTCAACGTCTCTCCAACAAAATCCCACCGACGCTAAATCTCATCTTTTCTCACGTTAATTAACATACCTTCCGCTTGACGGAAAAGTCGATGGGCCTGCGTCCTCGCAGCTGGTCGAGCACCTGGAGCAATGCAGCCTCGGTGAGCGCCGGCACACTTTCGTCCGAGTAGTGCTGACGCATCATCGTCTCGGCGGCGGGCAGCCGGATGCGCCAGAGGCTCGCGCGGTCGTCGCAGCGCAGGCCCTGGTGTGGACCCGCCGCCACTACGTACATGCCCTGGAATGGTTCAATTTCCTCGCTTTAAATTTAGCTGGGATAGTTTGCTTTTCTTGGAAGGTTGTGGTTGTGTGGAGATTTATTTTTTCGCTTTGTTTTTTGGATGATGGAGTGTTTGTTGTGTTATTTGTTATTAATTAAGTTGTACGAGGTTAGTGGCATTGTTCATATTTTTAACTTTATTACTTAAGTGCTTTTGTTCTTGTTAAATGTATTTATGCTTTATTTACTTTTGTTATGGAGGTTTCATTTGTTATTGCTGAAATAGAGGATTTTATAGTCCTTTGTTAACAGACACTTTATTATAGTGCTTATTTGTTGTTTAAAATTAGCAGTTTAAAAATAAAACTCAAGGTAATTCTGCTGAGTGTAAATGTATGTAATATAATATAATAACCAAAATTAGATAATTTTTATCATAAATACTTACACTTTGGGCAGCTGTATAATGCAGTAGTGCGTCGCAATGATACAGCGGTATCCTCTTCGGATAATCAGCACATGTTGGCCAAGAGCTGATAGAAGCACCGATCAAAAGTCTTACTTCGATGTCTTGCGATTTCGATTCATCCAAGCCAATTTTCAAAATTATGCCACTCTCGTCTTCTACGATCACTATGCGGTGATCACTAACCTCTGGTAATTTGGACTCTGAATCCGCTATGCGTGAAAAGTATTTTTAATTAATTCACAAAAATTTGAAGAACAAAAACCGTGTAAAACAGAAATAAAAAAAATGAAAAATTCGAATTTTTAAATTAAAAAAATAATCTCCGCAATATAGTTTCCACGAAAATTTCAACTTTGATGATTTACAGAAGCAGTCAACGTGCGCTTATTTTCGTGGGAGTCGTTATTTTAAATCACCGTCCGTTATTATTAAGCAGCTCCGCTCGAGTGAGTTCCCTTTTAATTTATAGGACTCTTGACAGATATTCCGGAGGGGCAGCGAAAAACTAACAGAATGTATCTCGGAAAGAAAAATACGATTATTACGTGATTATATTATCGCTTTCATAAATACTCACGGTTAGGCATTGCCGATCTATATTACTATAGTAATTTGAACAAATTTATTAAAATGTACAAAAATTAATTTTTCCTCTATTATATCTCAAAAGTGATTGCAGCGTTTAGATAAGAACGAAATACATTTTTCTAAAATCGTACTAATACATCAACTTTATTATCTCTATGTTTACTCAAAGAGATGTTATGAAAAATTATGTTTTATTTTAAGTATTGAGCTTGGTAACGCGCCTTACCAATTTATTAGAAAGCAAATTGAATTGCATAAGGCAAAGACTCTTTGTAGCTCGGATACGGCAAATCGATAAAAGAAAATAATGGAATTCATGTACGTATAAATATACCAAATTATACCAGATTCTGGTATCGGTGTTATTATTGCTAGCAACTTGGAGAATACAAGTGGTTCTTGTTTTATTTTCCAGTACTATTACGCGCCATTCGCTAGGTTATTCTCTCAGTGATGTACATTTTGTATTATTATATATTTCCAAAAAAACAATTATTTTAGTCGTGAATAAATAATTACTGGATTGAATTAACATTACAGTTTTTTAAAAATGTTTACAATTTTAAGTATTAATATATACATATCCTCAGAAAATCTTTAAAAGATATTACACAAACCTTTAAAAAAAAATCAAAATTAGATTAAAAATAATTTCACCTACGACCAGGCAATTAAAATTCAAATCTCACCCGTCTAAAAAGGGACCCACTCCCCTCAGCGACTGCATAATATCATCCTTAAACCTCCTCGCTCTAATTTAATTGTTTTGCTCGCAATTAGGTGTAACGAGACGAATCTCGCCGCGCGCGACAGCTGGAAAGCGCGATCGTGAAAACTTTGCCAGACGGCTCTGTCACAGCTCTCCTAACCACTATCATACACTCATTTAAATGGCAAATGAATTCTCAAAATAAGCGGACTCGCCTGCGTCATCCAGCCTGCCGCGTCAACGTGAATTTATCGCTCGCTTTTGCCGCTTTACTCCGAGGGACGATCGTAAAGAATGGGAATTGATCTTTTTTTCCGCACCTACTGGCGAAAGTTTTTTTCTTTTTATTGAGAGGCATTTTATTACCTGGACCGTAGAAAACTCGGCAGTGCTCGGGCTGTTTGAGAATTTTATCAAGCACTTCTGCGTCAACCACCTGGCCGGGGGTTAAGCAAAGCCGCTCGTCCGCTCCGTCGATGGAGTCTGTAATTTGCATATATGTTTTGTTGAGCTTTTGTTTTTTGATGATGTATTTGGCTTTGTAATAAGAAGGTATTGAGGAAAGATCGTGTATTATTTTATATATTGCTTATGATACATAAGTCCTCTGATAAAGTTTACGTAATATTCTGTTGAAAAAAGTTGAATAAAAATCCAACTGCTGTTCTAACTTGCATTACAAGAGTTACAACATATCAGATATTAGAGCTATAGAATTAAAGCTCCACTAAATCCGTGTATGCTTCATACTCTTAATAGCGTTAATTATCCGTATACATTATAATCAAAAAGCACACTTCATTATTTATGCAGCTCACTATTTACGATACGTATTTGCAAACTAATATAAGCTCATTAAAAGCTCACTACGTTACATTTGATATACACGCAGACTCAACCTACGCGCAGCTACCCGCAGCCCATATAACCATTAAGCTTCACAATTATTCAATCCACCAAACTAACGAACCGAAACTAAAACCGCAACCAATCAAAAATCCCCAATAACTCCCCCAAACACACACCCACCTTGTCTCACAGCAGCAGCCAGCAGCGCAGCTACCCTCGCCTTAACCAGGTCCCTCCTCAGCCTCCCATCCGGCCCGATGAACTCGGCCCAGCCACCTGCGTCACCGGACCTCAGCCTCAGCCTCGCGAATCCAGGCAAGCCGCTGTCCTCCTCGCAGCTCAGCGCAAGCTCGTCCACTTCCGGATTGCCCGACGGCTGGGACAGCGCGTCCAGCCTCAGCAGGTACTCGAATCTCAGCTGCTGCTCGCATATACAAGAAAATGCATATGGAGGCGTATGCACGTGTATAAAGCGAGGATAGTAAAAAAAGGAAAGGCGAGAGGGATGTGTAAAGGGACAGGCCGCCAAGTGCGAGAAAACAAATCCCCCAGGTCGCGCGCGCGAGTCTGGTTTTACTACTGCTCTTCGAGCACTTATCGCTCGGCGTGTGTATGCGTAAAGTCACGGGCGGTGTATAGGCATAGAGTCGTTTCAGTTTACGCACTTTGCATTTATGTAGCAATCTGAATTCTATACACGAGTCGCGCGCTATTTATTACTTTTTCACGGGCTCCGGCCTTTTTTGAGCGCGATTTTTACGATTCATAAAAGCGCGGATTAACGCCGAGGTGTAAAAAGTATTGTGAGATCTGGGAGACCTTACTTGTGCCGCTTACTACGAGAGACACGATCAACCTATGCTTTCTTCTTTTTCACAATATCTCAATTTTTATCTTAAAAAAAAACTAATCAAATGCAGCCACTAATTCAACTTAACCCGCAACTTAAGCTCAAACAACACTGAATTATCCGTCCATCCCATTATTCTTCGCTTTTCCTGTCGTCACCGTTTGATACACCTCGCATTTTTTCCCTCTCCCTTTATAGCTTTTCTTTCCGTACATAAACCGCCTGGCCTCGACTCTCTCCAGCCTCTCGTCTCGTTTTTTCGCTCTCTCGTCCTCTCAATTTATTTACCCCTTTCGTCGCGTCTCTCTTTTATATACCGTTGTTTCCACATTGACCGATGTTCCCGGGCTTTGGTTCCCCTGCAATCCCATGCGCTAACCACCCCCTCCTCCACCCCTCGGCTCTTTTTTCGCCACGGCCACTCCCTTCGCTAGTTCGCCTACACCTCCACCGCGTTCGTTTATTTCCTTTTTTTTTCAATTTTTTTTTCCTCGGTTGCGAAAAAAGGCTGCACGCCGAGTAATACAGCCTAGAAACGCTTTTTTGCGGCTCGCCGATAAATTATGCATGATTTTCGCTCGATAAACACTAGCGCTTATACTTCTGCCGGCAATTCGCGTAAATTTCGATGCGAAATTAAAAGCACAAAGTAAAATATTCCAGTCATTAACGATCTCCCTTACAAGCTTGCATTGTAACTAAATCAGCGCGCGAAAGTAATCGATTCTCAGCGAGTCGGCGATATACGCGCTTTAATTTCGACTTCAAAAGTCCCCGGCCGCAGCTCTATTTTGCGCATTACGCGCCAGCCGCGGAAAATACGAAATTCTCGTTTCTCTTTGCGGGGGACGAGAGCCGAGCGCTCTCGGTCGTACTAATTCGCAGCCGCGCCGCGCTGCGAAACGAATTCTCGGTGTGCTTTGGCTCGGCGCGGGAGTTTTGTCACCTCGCGCGCTCGAGTTTATATTCGAGTGACGGAAATCAGGGATAAAACGGCGGGAGGCTCTGCGGATGTTAATATTGCAAAAGTTTTCGTTTTTGGTGTCCTGTTTTTCGAGGCGGGCCGGTTTTCATTTTTGGTTTTGTGCTTCTGCAAATTGTACGAGTTGTGTGTCATGTTTTTTTAAGGTGTTTTTTGAGGTGTGATATCGTTTTGAGAGGACGTTGTTTAATTATTTAAAGTTTCGTCGCAAACCTCCGAAAAAAAGACAATGAAAATTTTAACATACCATAGAAAGTTTAACAATACTTAATTTATTCAGTTAACTATTCAAAACGACTCGATCAAAGACTTCATTTCCGTAAATCACCATAACTCCAACAAAACCCTGACATTAACTCAAACCATTCCCCGCGCCACAAACACCAGCCGCATCAATACCGCAATCACCATCCGAAACATCAATTAACCAAAACTTTACAGCCCCGCCTATAAAACAACCCGCGTTATTTTACCTGCACGCACTCGCCCGCTAAACGGCAACTCCCCAACGACTATTTTTATTTCCATTTAAGCGACGCGCCGTTATCAGGCCCGTTGTTTCCACGCCCGACATTATGAGCTCAAACCCGACATTTGCACAGCGATCGACAAGCAGCCGGATACGCCCCCGCGCCGGTCAGCTGGCCACCCACGCGGGATAAAGCGCGGAAGCGAACTTTTAGCCCGTTAAAAGTGGAGAGACCGGCGTTCTTTTTTTATCGCTCGGAAATCCAGCGCCGCGGCGACGCGCGGGAAACCGAAAATTTCGAAGCTTCCGCGAGGCGAGAGCGATATTTTCCGTAACGACAAGCGCAATTTACGGAGTAACGCAAATGGAAAACGCAAACATGCAGCTTGCGAGGGAAGCTTTATATAATATTAGTGAGCTGCGCGCTCGTATGTGTCGAGCTTTCCTATCTTCTCACTAGTGGGTGGGGGGTACAAGTGCATGTCCTCGTTTTCCGCGTGTGGCTGTGTGTGAGTGTAGGTAGATATATGTGTGTGTAGGTGGTAAAGCGAAACGTCAACTTGCATTCCCGAAACAAGCGTGGACCTGACTTTGCGCCGGCACGCGCGCGCCTCGCGAATTTGACTGTTTTGCGCGCGTTGCATCCCTGTCGAGCTTGCGAGCTTGCAGACAAATTGCGAAGTTTAAAAGAGAGTGCCAGACAGTCGGTCTTGCGAGGGGGGTGTCAGAATTTTAGTTCTCTCGATAGACTGGGATTTTGATGAATTGGAGCTATTGTTTTGAATAACTGTGTAATTTATTAAATTGTTTAGAAAATTTATTTTAATAATTGTTAATTGATACTATGAAAGCTTGAAAAAGCATCAAAAGAAGCAGCACCTGAATTAGTATATTTTCAGGTCCACCTGTGATCTCACGACACAGAAAAAAATCGCCAGGATGATACAGCAAACACATTGAGCAAAAGCGAAATATACCCGGAAGGATAGAAAGCTGAGAAATCGCAGGTATTATATTCCCGGAGTAGAGACTCAACTCTCGAACTCGAATCATAATACTTGAGGGATTTCAATCTCCTTTGGGCGTGTATAGGCCTGGTCCTTTCATCCACACTTCCGCGTCTTACCTTTATTCTCCGGCGCTCGTTGAGCGAGACGAGAAAGACGGCCGAGAATCTGCGGTCGAGATTGCCGACGGCGCCTATCAGCCTCTGGACCAGCCGCTCCACTGCTGCCTCCAAGCGCCTGGTATCTACTGTTGGGGCTATTAGATATTTCGGTTTTGATATCGGTTTTATATGTGTGGGTTGCTTAGATAACTGAATAGGGCTTTTTTGAAAATTTAGTTTGCGTTGTTTTTTGAGAGCTTGAGAGTCAGTCGTTCATAGAAAATTCATAGACTTTTTGAAAAGATTAATGCAAATCCATTTTTATGGAAAATTGTTCGTAGAAAATTTATAGACTTGCTGGAAAGATGCATTGCAAATCCATTTTCCCAAGCAAAAAAATTAAATACAGTCCATATGTGATTGACTATATACAGTCCATATACGAAATTGGGCATATATTT
>UELX01003794.1:0-21222 GCA_900480035.1 Eupelmus urozonus
TTGAAGCATATTTAAGGTAAAAAAAGTTTCTTTAATTAAAATTGAGGAAAAAAAAAATTTATTTCTTTATTTAAATTTAATTATTTTTTCAGGTTTAAACTGAGTCCTGATACCTTAAATAATAAAAATGAACAAAAATACAATTTTTATGTAATTTTGAAAATTCAAGAGTAGCTCTCGCAAAATGACAAAATTTTGCGTTTCGACGAAGCAGGTAGTAAATTCCTTTCATGCTCGCTTCACCAGGGACACTTGGAATGTTCGATTTTCTACAAACTCTACAAGCGTTGAAAAGACGCCTTTTCTATGCACTTGTTATAATGAATATCTCTTTACTATAAAAAAAGAGAGCATCGTAATGCAAAGCAGCGTTGCAGAAATTATTCTCGCAGGCTGTGATGAGAAGCTTGCGGCGATAAAGAAAAATACGACATAGTACGTGTATGCGTATTTACATTAAAAGAGAAGCAGAGTTGAAATAAATATCAAGAGGCAAAGAGTTGTGACCCTCACTGGTTTTTTATCATTTTGTTCTTTGCTTTTAAGGTATAATTTTTCGCTTTTTGCCTTCGAACCTTATTACGCATCTTTCCTCAGGAGCTCAATTATTGGAATAACAGCGTATTATTTATTTATAAACTCTATATTCTACATAATGTGTGCCAAAGAATTTAAGAGAAATCACAAGAAAAATGTGAATGCAAAAGTGACAATGTATACAAATGCCAAGTTCCTGCAAAAGTTAAGCTACTTATGAAAAATTATCAAGACTAGTGTGATATTTCAGTAAATGCTACACAATATGACATTATTTATTTATTGAAAGACTAGACATAACGCGCGTCACATGTACCGGCACATATTTGTATATGGTTATGATAGACCAACCTCAAATGTTAGTTATAAACAAAATCAGCGGGATCAAATTCGAGTTAACCAATCAGAAACCGAGCTATTCTGTCAACAATGTCCGGTCATAGGTATTCTATAAAGTGGATTCCATATATTGAGATGGCATAAACTAGAATCGCCCATAACTTCCTAATTGAAATATGTTGTTTTTTTTTTCGAAAAATAATAAGATACAATTTTATTGTTTTTTCAATTGCCTCAATTTTGTTTGAAAAATGATCTATAAAATTTTGAATATACCTGCAATTCTAAAAAGAGAAAACTAAGACATTGATATGGAAAAGCTCCGCTCAAAATAGTGATTAAAACAAAAATTAAACTTGAGTATTTATTTTCATGAAAAATATCCAAGTCATTCCCTTCCTCTAAGAATGTCATTGAAAAAGTTATTGAACAGCCGGCCGTGCAACCAAGGGCCGTCTAACGCTATCTCACAAATAAAATTTTAAAATAGATATCCAAAAATTAGGCGATTGTGAATAACCTCACTGCTTTCAAGTTAATTTGTTAGATATTTTATAAAATTACTATTTTCCAATAATTTTCTTAAAATCGAAAGAATCCGAAAATATAAGTTACTATAAAGAATTTTCGATATAATTTACTTTAATTACTGAAATCAAATCTCACCTAATCTAAAAATGATTTTCTTTCTTACAACTCAGCGACGAGCACTTATAACAATTCGGAATCCTCAAATGAGTAATATCCTCGAGCAGTAGACAAACAATTTTCCAGCACACTTCCGAGCAGCACGTGAAAGAGCAGAAGAAAAGCGCCGAGTCAGAGCACATAATAATCCGAAATTCCGCGAAGAGCCCTCAAGACTACAATATAGCCTTTTATACCTATTTTTCTCGTTGCCAGTATCCGGGCTCCTTGCGCTCCTCGAGAGTCCCATAAGGGACACGCGCGCCCGCTGCCCCATTTTCATCGTCGTCGACGTCCGCCGCTCCCCGAGGAGATTTTATTCGGCGGCGGCTCTTTTTTGCCGCTACCTTTTCCGCAAGGTCATACCGGAAATTCTCTCCCGGCTTCGCTGAATTTTTTAAAGGTCCGGCTAGCGCGCGATGTGCCTCCGCGATATGCTTTTTCGCGGGGCAATTTTTGAAAAGTCTTCCTTCGGAAGCCGCTCGTAGGATTCTCTCGAGGGTGGAGGAAAAAAAACAGCGAACTGCACGGCGCTCGTCCTTTTTACAAGCCTGGCTTTGACAGCATGATAAAGGTTATAGATTTTTCGGTTTGAATATGTGAATAATATAGGAGGGAAAACAAATTTTTGATAAGGCATCTTATGCTCTTTTTGTCGAGTAGGGAATACACAGTTATTCGGAAAAATTGCGCATCTTCATAGAATTTTTGCCTAAACTTATTAAATTTTAATAAAAGTAAAAATAATTTGTTGCAAAATTTTTTGCTTCCTTTTTTAATTAGTATTTCAATACAGCACTTGAAAACGATCAACTTTTTTGTAAAATCTTTATTAAATCTTAACTGATAACGCTTCTGTAATTTTCAAGATAAAAAAAAGACTTGAAGAAAGAAAATTTAATTAAAGCAAATATTTGTACCATCTTATAAAAACAAGCAGAATCAAAAGATAATAGTGGTTTAATTTGAAAAAAATTAAGTATAATTTTATGTTTAATAACAAAGTTAATAATTAATAATCCAAAATAAAATATATATATATAATTTACTAAAAACTTTGATAATCTTCTGTTTTTTTACAAAATTTTAGAGGTCAAAACTGACATTTTAATTTAATTAATTAATAATAATATGCTTAACGAATAAATGTGAAATAACTCTTTCATCTTTGTTTTTGTGGTGTTAAACTCTTCATATATAATTAATAATTTAAAATTTTTTTTCATATTAATTAAAAATCTTATCGTTGGATCATTCAATATTTAAACTAAATATTAAGCAATAATTATTTAAATTTGATCTTTGCATTATCCTAAAATGAGATTAAGCGTACTGCATACGTTCCCGATGTGTTTTTAATCAAAATCTAGAGTTCTTAATTTGGTTAAATAATATAAATTTCTGTATCATTATCATATCTTTTTTTATATCTTACGGTAGGTACAACTTTTTACACAATGAAAATATATTCCATTGTAGGAATATATATTCCGTCGGCCACTCTTATGACCTTTTTACTTCATATTACTTTATCTCATTATATCTGCACTTGTTGCTCAGTAATAATAAGCGATTCCTAAAAACATCACTTTAATCTATTATAATGCACAACAAATACAAAATAATAAAATTGAACCGATATAAACGAGAAAAATTATGATTTTACAATGTCTGACCAATCTAGACATTATCTACTTTGAAATAAAAGCTAATATAAGTAGATTAGGCAGCGCACTTGTTATTTGCTTACTTTACTTAAAGATTATCTACTTTCTATAACAATGAGAAAATTGATGAGATTGGAAGCCACTTATAATGCTATTGGAATTTAATCACAAATTGATAAGTTTGTAAAACCTTTATTCAAGACTAAAATAAATATTCTCGAGTCACATAAATCAATGAAGCTGATATTTGCATTGTTCAAGTTCAGTATCGCTTTGTTTGAATTTTGTCAAGGCCTTTGTACTTACGTTCATTACTTGTTTATTATCCTGTAAATAGACAATAATAAATAACTTATAGGTAGTTTGATCAATACTGAACGTTTTGATTATGTCGTTAGATATACAATCTTTATTTTTTGATTTTCAATGTACTAATGAGCAGAACTTTTACTTTTTCACATTAAATTATTTGAGCAATATATTTTAACAGATGAGATCAAGCCTACTCATAAAATAACTTTTAATTATTGAAATATTGTTAATAGAAATTAATCTAGCTAATTATAAGTAAATGATGTAAATTAATTAATAAAATAAAATAGAGTTGCAATAAATGTATATTATTAAGACTATAGTACTATAGTATAACTCAGGAGGAAAATGAGTATCTTCTAGCCTGAATTGGATATGAATGCTTGAAACATCATCCGAGTCAAAACATTGGACCCACACGCACGCACGCACACACACACACGTACAGGTTTTTTTTTGTACACGGAAAGGATGAGATAATTAAGAACTTTAAAATAAATATAATATTTCAATAAAAATTTACATCAATAATTTTTTTTAATTTTTAATTTTTGTCAAATTTTTTCAAATTATAATTTCTTTTTAAAATTTTCAAAATTTTTAATTCCTTAATTTGAAAAATTCTAACCATCTTTGAATAGCGGGAGGAAAAAAACTTTTCTTTTCGCTTTTCTTTTTCCTCCCATTACGTGAAAATCCCTATTTTCCATTAGTTTTTCATGCACGCTTGAAAACAATAATTTTCATCTTCAAAATTCGCAAACAAAGTGTCATTGTTGCCGTTCCTCGCACATTACATTAGCAAGAAACTTCCATTCTCAAACTTTAAATTTATTCCTCCGCTCTATAAAAAACGAATTATTTCTAAACTTTCTCAAAACTTCTTAACAGCCTCGCGTCGTCCGCGCGGATAAAGATATTTGCACACGCACGCGTCACCTACGCTCCGGCATCGCGTGTGCGCGCCCTCGTAGATGCATTATTGAACTTCGAAAGTCGCGTATTAACTTTGCCAGCAACTTTTCCGCCTGCCTGTATCAAAAAGCCGAGTATACACTCGCTCTAACAGGAAAAGCACCGCCGGCAATTTTCTTCCTTGAAAAGATTTCGAGGAGTCGTGCTCGAGGAACGATTAAAAAGGCCGCGGTGATTAACGAGCCGGCGGATCATTCGAAAGTGATCGATACGAAGTTGCGAGTTTTCTCCTCGAGCTGGTCGGTATAAATTCGCGAAGTACGTGGAAATGCTCGTGTCTTGTTGCGCTGATTAATCGGCCGATGCGAGCGAGCCGGAGAAATCTCGTGCTTTGATACAGCTGTAGATAAGAGGAGGGCGCGAATTAAGAGCTTCCACGTCAGCGGCCGTACACAAAGCCCGGAGAAATTAATTTCCAAAGGAGCTGTTATCTGCGTGACTGGTGCTTCCTCTTATCAAGACTTTTTTTTTCAAACGCTTTTTATAGAACGGCTAACGCAAACAGCCGCAAATTGATCGTCAAATAGATCCCCCTTAATGCTACTATTACATTAAATATCAGCGAAAGCAGCGACTCATTCATCCACTTTCTACAAATCACTCGCAGATTTAAATTTAAAAGCGCCGTGCTTAAAACTCGAGTGGACATTTCCCACACCCCATCACGTAGGTAATAGACCGATTGTTTGACTGCGGCCAGTCAGCTTGACTTCACACACGAAGGCTCCAGTGTACACACGCGTAGGTAAGCTCTTACTCGCTCAGCCGAGCAGCCAGAGTCGCGCGCGCACGCAAAGCAGTCAATGGCATGCATTTACCCTCCTGAAAACGGTCTCACTTTCGCGGGCACGAAGCTAGTGCGCTTGTGTGGGTAACGAGGTTAAGTTCGCGTGCCTCGGCTACTTTAGCGAAACGCGCGCGACCTTAAGACCCGACAGCCGAGCCGTTTGTACTGGAATAGCAGCTTTCCCTCTCTTTCTTTCTTCTCTGTCTTGCTTCTTTTTCCGAGTAACGCGCGAACATTTTTGTAATGGACTCGCGAACGGCTTCCGACTGTGCTGCGGTTGTATTTGCACTTTGCTTGCTGTGGTTGATCTGAAGGAGATAAGGCTAATCGTACGAGGGCGTTTCTTTTTAATAAAATGAGGAAAAGAGTGCATTTTAGCGTTTTTTCCTGGCACGAAATAAGAAACTTTTGTTCCTTTTTTTCTAAGTAGATTAATATATATTTTATGTGCACATGGCAACCTAATACTTGGCGAATTTTGATATCTTTCCAAGAATATCAATTACCTTGACTATAAATCTCTTAACGCTTCGTTCCGCGCTTATAGAAAAAAAGTCGAGTAAACAGAAAATTTTCCCATTAGAAAAATTCCGCCCTCTCACTACCTAAACCAAACAATCCGTAGTTCTGCCAGTTATAAATATAGTGTTCGAGGCAACGGCGAGGGGAATCGAGTTGGTCTGCGACCCCCACTTGACCGGCGGCAGCAGGGCTCGTTGAAAAAAAGAAAGAATCGCCTCGTGGGAGCAAGGAAAATATGGCCAAAGCCAGCCTTTGCAGGGAGAAAAACGTACACAGGCCCGCCCGAGAACTCGAGACGGATTAGTTCCGTCAGAGGGGGCGGACGGACGATCCGGGCTTGCTGCTGTGTTGCAGGCCGGGCTTGGATCTGATCGATATAGCTACAGGTGTCCGAAAGTATCAGCGGCACGTGAGCTTTCCCTCTCTCCTTTTCTATCTCGTGCTTTCTTATTTCGGCCGTCTTTTCTTTTCACTTCATATCACTTCCCTTTTCTGTTTTCTCGTGCTTATTATCTCTTAATATTTTTTACGTCCTTTCGAGCGTACTTGCTTTCTTGTGTGTTTCTTCTCCGTGTTCAATTTTGACCTTCTCTGTTTTTTCAGGCGAGCTTTCGTGTGCGTTTTCTTTTTTTATGTTTTTTTTTCACTCTCTGTTTATCAGTTTTTCGAATTTTTGTTTCGATATCGCATATCAAGTTTGGTGTACAGTAGAAACATAGCGCAGCGGGAAAAAATGTTACACTTTTATCGCACGTGTAACTATTGGTTATTCGGAATTTGTACACGGCATATATATTTGTACCTTTTTGGTCAATTTGCTCGGTCCACAGGCTCTCAATTGATTTTCCGAAGAGTCCTGGTATGGAATCTCCTTGTTATTTTTGGATTTTGGGTTGTATACATACCAAATTGATCACTACTATTGAAATTGGAATGAAAGCCCTTTATTATCACAGCAATAGATGACCAAAATACACAGTTTTTATTCGCTTGTTCCAATCATTCATGAAATTGTTTTTCTCCTTTAAATAAATGAAAAAAAAATCGAATAAATTTAAAATTAATTTCCATTATAATTTCGAAGCACTCGTTATTTCGGTAAGATTAAATTCAAAAACAGTTGTATTTACGAGTCAATCAATGATTTGACTCGTAAAAACAGCTGTTTTTGAATTTAATTAATTTCTCTTGTTCAAGTAGCATCAAGGTATTTTAAATCATTTTTATTGCTTTGTGATGGACTAAAATTTTTGTTGAAAGAATCGTATAAGCTTTGACGCGACTGTAACTCCAACACAACATAATACCACGGAAACGTGAAAATTTTTACTTTGAAAAAAAAGCGCAAAAAGTATATATGAAAAGCAAATCTCTTTGTTGAAACCTTTTTAACGAAAATACTAAAATCGATACTACGAACATTTTTGAAAAATTTGAGTGGTAAATTTTATTACACAGAGGATGCATTACATTAAACTGGAGAATAAATAAAATCACAAATTATCCCAGCTCTTAGGTTGACTTTTTAATCACTTTGCATGTAGTATTTTAGTTTGGAGTTAACTGTAGTTACTATTTTTATCTTTTTTTATCTCATTAAAAGAAACAAAGAAGAATATTTTTCCATATACTGCAACGCGAAATATGGCCACATTTTACTTTTTATTTTATTTAATATCCACGACCAATAATGTCCAATACAATAATATATAATATAAGTAAGTTTTTTGTACTTCGTTTTTAATCATTTCAAAATTCATAAAAGTACTTAAAATTTGTTTTGAAGTACAAGATGATTATATTATAACGACTTACGTAAAAAACCCTTTAAAAAAAATAACAAATGTTCAATCTTCTCAATTAGACTCATGCTGCATGATTAGTTCCATTTTACGGTAGAGAACATAAAAAAGTCATAAGATTGTTGATAAAAGAAATAAAATTATAAAATCGTAAGCGATTTATAGTTTAAGTTCGTGTCTCGGATTCCCATCGTGATTGGTAAAGATGAAGTTGATGTGATACAGAAGTGAGAAATCTAAACTTTATATAAACTGATTGTTAACATAAAAAATTATCTTAAAAATAAGGGTTAAGAAATAGCTTTTACAATTTCTAATTTCTTACATTCATTAACTTATGTACTTATATATAGTATCACATATTTTTCTATTAAACTATTATTACCTCTATCATCTTGTGAAGAAACAAATCATCAGATTGTTTATAGGTGTTACATTTTAGCTACATAAAATAAAAATCACAGAATTATTTTTGAAAATATGTCATTTAAATTAAAAATATAAATAAATTAACTAAAAAACTTATGAGTGCTTGAATTTTTTCCAAATAATTTTAAGTAATATCTAATGACAAAAGTAATATTATTACAATCATTCCATATCTTTAAAATGCTAACCAGTTTTTCTTTATGAACTAAGCATTCTTTACCTATTTCAATAGTTAAATAAGTTAGAAGAAATTTATTTGCTTGAATTACCTAAGTATATATAACTAAAAAATTCCCTTATATTTAAAATATTATACTGCTTTGTCCAGCTTTTGGAAATACAAACCTCAAACAGTAAAGAAAATACAGCCGTTTCCGTGTTTTACTATTATATATGTAGAGGTGAGTCGTTAATTCACTTTCGAATCGATGGGAAAATTTATGCGACCATAAAGTTGTAGAAACCAGGCAATGTTAAAAATATACTGCAATATGCTAAAAATACTCGTGCTAAATTCGTGACAATGAGAAAACTTATTTTTTATGTTTTATTACTTAGTATTTTATCAGTATAAATGAGAAAAACAACTCTAGCTTGTACGTAAAACGAAAACGTTTTTACCGTTTAAAATAAACTTGCTTTTCTTATTCTTTAAAACATACATTATTATCTTTTTAAAAATACTCAAACTAAATTCTGTACAAAGACATAATTAATTTTTTGCTTTTTATCTATCGCATCATAAAAACATGAGGGGAATAAGAACTATTTCATACGTAAAATTACATTTTTTTGCTGTTTTAAATAAATCTGCCTGGGTTTTAAAATCTATATCAATTAACAGTATATATAATAGCTTTTTTGTCAAATTTACCATTTTAAGAGAAATATCAGAGGTAAATTTTACATTTGATTATACGAACTTTGTACTTTAATTTGGAAACAGAGGAAAATGAATACCAAATATGAATGAAATCGTATTTACCGAGGCTTTGTCATATGTAGTCAAAGTAGATCCATCCAATTATGAAAAGCCATTACATCTGCGAAGTACCTGACAAAGCATTGGATCGAATCATTTACTTCATAATTCATTATAACAGGATAAATATTTTCCAACAAAAGTATGAGACAAGCTTATAAGTGAATCAGGTGATTGATTTATGCATATTAAATGATAATGATAACTACTTATACAGAATTATAAATAATAAAAGACATATGATAAAAGATAATAAAAGACATTATAAACTTACAAAAAATTTACAAAATTTTCAGAATCTCAACAATCTTAAGAATCATAATTTTAATGTTATTAAAAAGATTAAAATTATGATTAAGACTAAAATTATAAACTCAATATATATCGATAATACCCACAAAAAGCAATAAACGATCATACAATTCACATAATTATTCCAATTACTGTTTCAAATAATCCATCATCTTCTACTACCCACATAATCTCATCAGAGTCAAAACTCTCGCGAAGCGTGAAAAATAAATCCCAATCCAAACTCGCAAAGTATCAATCTCCGTCCCCCGGCCAACACGAAAGGCAAAAAGCATCGCCGGCATTTCAGCGCAGCCCGACAAAAAGACTACCAGCGAAACGTAACTCTCGCCACCCACGCAAAACAAAAAATTCAAAAAGAACAAAAACGCGCGCTCGGCCATAAATAAAAATAACATCCGAAATCCTCCCGAAGGAGGCGCACGCGTGTCCAATTTCGAAAACCACCCCCTCGCTCGCGAAAAAGGTGGGGAAAACGCGCGCGCGTGCGCTCCTAGTCACGCCCTACATAGAACGAAGCTGTTGAGGGGTGCGCGCGCGAGCGCGCTAAGAAGAAGTGGGTCATCGGGTGACCCTGTCACGGTAACCCCCGAGCCAAGGGCCCTGTGCGGCTGTTCTTGCCTCTCTCTTTCTCTTTCTCTCTCTTCGCGCGAGCGGTGTGACAACGGTAATTTCTCCTAGCCGGCTAAAAAGTCGCGCCGGTACATGAGATATGGCCTGGCAGGCCTGATTCTGGCCGAACAATGGGGCGCGAGTTTACGCGCGAGGGTGAGTGTGACGCTGGCTTGCCGACAAAGTCGAGCGTCTTGGATGAGAGGCAGAAAGAGAGAATGGGTGATCCAAGCGGAGGGCTAGCTACTGTGGTTTGAAAATTGCTCTTCTTTTTTTGTGGTTTCATATTTTTTTCAGAGTACATGTGCAAAGTGTTTTTTAGGGTTGTTTTTGATGAGAGAAGATGTTGTGAAATATTGCTTTTTATTTTCTGTGGTTTCATATTTTCTTGAGGGTACATGTGCAAAATGTTTTCTAGGGTTATTTTTGATGAAAGAAGATGTACATAGTAAAATATTGCTTGTAGAATATTTTATGATTTTTTTTTTGTAAAAAATTTTTGTCACGGTCATTTTTAAAAAGTTTGAGTAATCTAAATAAGAAATATTAACGGAAGTACCGATTTACAAAAAGTTGATTTAATTGAAATTAGCAGAATTACAATACCACCCAGACAAATTCAATATTGCCTTCATTATCTTTAATCTTTACTCATAAAGTTTTCATATTTCGCCAACCCTGCACCTACGTATCAGATCCTGTTTCATAAAGTAATGGATCTTAGGTACAAAAACGAGAGAAAATAGATAATGTAATAACTTGTTTAAGGTATAGGAGAATTTGGCAAACCAGGTCGCGCGTATTAAGAATATTTGATATTACCGCTAATCGATAAATGGGTTGGAATTTCGCGTCAATGTCGGGGTTACCTGCCACGGCACGCGGATCCAAGGCCAGCGAAACTCTTATTTTGTAATCGGAGATCGCATCGACGCAACAACGAAATGTTTGTTTTAATATAATCTATTATTTCGTAAATCAAAATAATATACGGTAAAGCGTCTAGAATACGCTGGGTATATTATTACGAATGAGGGACAACAATTTTAATGAGCAGTTTCAGTTTATCAAAATACGTACCACCGAATTCACAGTGTGTATTATTACGTGGCTGCTGTTACATATATGACATCAATTACTTCTAAAGATACAACTTAAATAATACTGTATGAGAGAGAGATGCGCGCTTTATAATATACAGACTGCGTTAATTAAAATTGTATGTTGATTCATATAATAATAATTTATTATTTATAATGATAAAATGCATGACATTTAACACAGTACATGTCATTTAAATTAAATGTTGTTTCCTTTGACGAATATTTTTACATTATGCGCCTGACAAATTTTTGCTGTAAGCAAAGGAATGTCTTGGCATTGTAATAATAATTATTCTGTTAATAAGCATCGAAATAATTATCATATATTAAAACAATAATTACGAAATTATGACTAACCATGAAAAGCATATTCAATATTACTTTTCTGTAATTGCGATTTGTAAGTGTTGATTGATTTTGTAATTCGTTCATTTATGACTATCGAGATTTTGTGGAAAACAGGTCAATTAGTTATTCGATTTACAAACAAAATTGAATTCACATCCCCAATTTCGAAGACTTGCTTGCACGTTTATTACAAAATAAATAGTTCATTTTTAAAATACAATTGGCGAATCTTTAAATTGAATTTCCATTTATAACTTTTGTTTTTTTTCCAAACTAAGCTATTCTAGTTACAACAAACTTTTTAGAATTTCAAAATACCGAGGACACTTCGAATTTGTGAATACTAATCCTCGAAAAGAATTAACATAAAAAAACTTCAATAGAAAGTACAAGTCTTAGTACAAATCTTTAGTACAAGTCTTACCCTGGAGAAAAATTCTCAAACATAAATAGCCAAAAAAAATGTTCCTTCGAGCAGAAGCAAATACACAATACACATGGTAATAACAAAGGTAACCTCAATGGACCAAAAAATTACAGATTCGTACAACTCTACTTTTACCCAGAAGCAAACAAGCGAAGTTCACAGAAGCATCTACGCGCGCGGCCAGCACAAAAGTATTTTTTGAAACAATGGCCAGGTAGTTAGTGCACTCGCGTCAAGGCAGGAAGCAAAGAGAACATCGGGGATTAAGCCCCAATGAGCATACACGTCGAGCAGCTCGTCGTCGTCTCATCGCCTTAGAAACAAAGGGCCTCGTCACGCGAATACTTCGCTTAACAAAGAGGATGCCCAGTTCGCCAAGGTTGAGCTCTAGAGGGAACGTCGGATGATGGTATAACAGAGAGGGTCTCATGAGTGGCTGAATTACTTCATGTTTTTTTCCTCTGTTTTTTGCGGTTGTAGATGTATAAGGGGTTTGTTGCTCAGGTACCATTATTCGGTAGGATGTGAAAGACTAAAAGAACTTTATTATTTTGTCAAGTGTATGAATAGCACGTGAATCTGTTTTACGTACAAATTCGTAATTAGAATAAAATAAAAATTAGTGAATTATTTTAAGATTATTTAGAAGAAAGGAAAATTATAACAGAATAAATTAATTTTTTTAAAAGCCACGTAACTAATATGGGAAGTAGGTGATTCCCGCACGGGTGTAGTTTGTCGCCCGAGCAAAGCGAAGTTTGTTTTCTCGCACGCTCGGTCTGAAACGCGTGCATTAAAACAAGCTGTCCACACATCGTCAGACTTTATGTACGATACATGAGCGATAAAGTGATTTTAACCTTGTATAAATTTTCCGCACTTGTTATGCTCGTGCGTAAATGTCCACAGGAGGTTAAAATTACTTTACCGCACTCGTGTCGTAAATAACTAATTTTTCGCATCTCCTCCCATTTTATTAATGAAAAAAATCATCTGAAAGTAATATTATAAATTTAATTAAGTAATAAAATAAAATTTAGAATATTGAGACTCAAAATTTATCGAACAAAAAATTAAATTGTTAATAAAATAGTAATATATAATTCTGCCATTTCAAACCAAAAAACTAAAAGAACATTTAAAGAATATACGAACTTATGATTTTTTAACCATATCAGAATTGAAATATATTATAAGAAAAAAGTGCATTAAGTCAATACAATCTCCGCAGATATAAGTGCAAGCAGTTCATAAATAAACCCTCAGGTGAGAAGATCAGAGAAAAAAAATCTTATTTCCTCTCACCTTTTTCTACGTACACGCGCAGAAAAATAAGAGAGACGGGTTACCTTGGGCTACTTTTCTTCCCCGGAGAAGTTGAAATTCGACATTATAAGAGAAAGATACATGTGCGAAGCTCACGGAACGTCGCTCAAGGTATCATTTCGCTTCAGCTTCCTCGAGCGACACTAGAAAAATTTTTCGAGTGGCCCGCCACACAAGTGACTCGTTAGTTTCCTAAAGAACTTAATACGATACGACCCTGTTAATTAGATGATAACGTGGAGTGAAGCATTAGAGGGCTAAGTAAACACTGAAAATTACTCGGGTAATTTGTTTTTATTGAGGGTCGCAGCATGAAAAAGGTTATAATGTTGTTTTGTTTGGGGAATAATCATTATTAATTATTTGTGTACTGCAAACTGAAATCTTTAAATAATTCTGGAAGCTTTCAAAAAAAATTTTTTTTTGCTTAGTTCTGAATAATGATCTAATCAGTTTATTGGACAACCAATTTGTGAGAAAAAGGCTTATTAATAAGAAGATGACCAGACAAGTTTTTTTCCTTCTCATTATACTGTCTTATCATCTACTAAAGATTAATTAATTTCAATTAACGCCTCATTTCTCTAGATAAAATATGTGTTTATTACAATTATACTTATACATTTTATTCATTAATAAAATATAATGTCAACATAACTATAATCTATAAATTAAATTTATTAAGAAAACATGAAATATAATTTGTAATTACATAAACTGAAATTGCATATACCATTGTAATGATTGACTTTCGCGGTATTAAATATACTTCGAAATTTGTGTGTAAATTAATTTTCATCTCGTTTGACTTTTTCCCCTCGTTTTACTTGGGTCAAAAACGTGTCATGAGATGACAAATTTAATTTTCCACTTGTATCGAAATGCACTATTTTAATAATACCCTATACTTTATATTTCTATAAAAATAAAAAACGCTAGAAATCAAGTTCAAACTATTTCTTTAATTTTATCAAAACTAAACACCAAAAAATTCCACGAAAATTAAATATCACACATTAAACCAGAAAGTTCATTAAACCTCAAGAAAAAAAGCGTAACTCACGCAACTTCGCCGAAATCCCCACTTTCCTCATAAAATAGTTATATCGCCAGGCAGCTCGGAGCGATTATTCTCTCGTCATAATTGACTGGGAATGCGCAACATTTTATTATAGCACTCCGACACGCCACTTTTTTCCGTATACGAGCACATACACATTCGTCCTACGCATAAACTACTTTATTTTTCACGCAACGCGGCCTCGTCTTCTCCCCCCGCTCTCCCATCCTTCCGCCTTTCTCTCTCTCTCTCTACCCAACTAGCATAAATATTTGACGAAGGCATCGCGAACTTTCAGGTTGGACAAATATTTACGACTATGTAAAGGAAATCGCAATCACACTTTCTCTTTCCCTTCCTCTTGCTTTCTCTTACAATACTGTTTGTTATCGATAATCAACATTTTAACCGAGGTAAGCTGAAACGAAAATCAACGGCAAAGAGTGAAAAATTTCAATGTTTAGTTAGATGGACCTCGAATTTTCATAATTTCAGGGGTTGCTTTTATTATGGGATTTTTATGCTGCTGAGGAAGGTTGATTGGATTTTTCGTAGCGAAGAAGACTAAAGTTTCGTATGATTGAATTTATGTAACTGAAAAGTAAAGCGAGAAATTGAAAACTCAATATTTAACTTTTTTCTTTGTATCTTGAAATATTGTTTGGTGGAAAATATGAGCATCGATTACAGAAATTCAATTTATTGAATAAATATAGTTATATTTATACAACTTAAGAAGTTTTTACTTAAAATAAATATATTGTTTTATTATTGTATTGATAAATCACTGCGAAAAAAGTTATTCAGGAAAAAATAATGATCAAATTTTTTTAGCAAAGAATTAAACAAAAAACATTTTTAAAAAAGCTACAATCAAGAGTTTTATAAAACAACGAACCAGAACATTTAACATTCAAATCCGATTTGCTGCATTTTTTCCTTGTTTTTCACTCGCGACAAAACTACTCCACCATGAAAAAAATAAAAATTTTCGAAACGAAGCAAAATTAACTGCGTTTTAGCCTGTTTTTCGTGCATATACCCACCTCGTTGTATACACACGCAGAGAAGTTAACCAAGCGAGTGGTAAACTTGGCGCGAATAATTAAAAACGTCCCGCGGGAATAGAGAACGGCCTTTTAACAACGAGCCACTTATTCTTTCTTTCCTCACGGTCGCTTTTTTTTAACTCGTTATGCACTTCGCACACGCAAATATCCCTGGCGTATTTATTTTATTTTTTTCTCTTTATTCTTTTAAAATGCCTCGCCCGACTAGTTTGCGTAATCGGGCGCTTGTTAAACATTCCAGCATCCAAGCTTTTAATCGCCAAGTTTTTATAAAATTGATGTCTATGCGCTCTTTCGGTGCTTTTAATAGGAATAATTTACTTGCTTCTGAAAATATTATAATAGCGTTAAATAACTCTTTTCTTATAATTTAAAATTATCTTTTCTTTAGTTTAAATAGTATACCAATTATGTTATCTATATAATTTTTTTTCGTGAATTGATAATTAAAAGCATAAATTACGGAAGTATATTCAATTTAATAATACTTTCATAATTTTATTATATGTTTAATTTAATAATATATGTTGATCTGATTAAATCTCTTATAATAAATATTGTATTTATGTTTATGAATTTATCATAACATTAAAATATGACTGTTTAAACTGTTTTTTTCTTTTTTATATGAATTTAAAGAATGTATTCATAATTTTATCAATTTAATCAATATGAAATATATAGCGTGTATAAATTAAGACGATTTTCTGTTTTTTTTTTTTTTTTTTTAATAAAAAGTCGGAAACCGATTCAAAATCAATTTGTGAATAGCTGAACCAATATCAGATGAAATTTGCAACGAATCAGTTAACTAGACATGCTTATAACAGTTTTAATTTAAAAATGTATGATAGAAAATAGGAAACAGAAACATACTGCATTTTAGAAAATAGTTTAAAAAATATTTCCGAAATGTTTCGTCGAGGTCCATGAACTTGAATCGTGTAAAAATCATTGCGTGACTTGATTTTAGTTGATTAAATGTATCCATGTAGTATGTACTCGCATAATAATTGATTCCGAAAATTAAGCGAAAATGAGCTTTGTAGATCATA
Organism: Eupelmus urozonus; assembly: GCA_900480035.1. Lineage (NCBI taxonomy): Eukaryota > Metazoa > Arthropoda > Insecta > Hymenoptera > Eupelmidae > Eupelmus > Eupelmus urozonus. Next base: position 16,353 of record UELX01003794.1, read on the forward strand.
ATCGGTTAACCAGTTTTAGATAAATAAGTAAACACATGAGTACACACACACGCGCGCCCACATACACACACATCTATTTAGTCATTTTACACAAATAGTATATTTTGATTCTAAATACTTCAAATTATATTTATAATATGTTTTTCCAATACATTTTCTTTCATCTTGATTATACTTTCTATGTGAAGAAACAAAGAGTGAAATAAAACCGTAAAAATAATTGAAATAACTATTAAATGAAGGTCACATAAGCTTTGATGCTTTTGAAATTTCTGCAGCAGCAAGAAAAATGGCGATACATTTTTATACTGCAAATATATATTTAAGCAAATAGAAAAAGATTCTGATTTGATTTATTTGGTTTTACAAAAAAATTAATCACTAAGATTATCTTTTCTCAATAACTACACCAAGATTTTTTGATACATGATTTTCACAACAAACTTATTCGAACAAACCTCCAGACCAAAGCAGGATCGGCTTACGTCCACACAACTAGCTCTCACACATATACGGCGCAAAAAGCTTAATTTCTACCAGAGTTCGTGCAAAAAATGTCAAGCAGATTTGCCGAGAGGCAGCTCTCTTCCCCGGTGATATGACATCGATAATCGCCCGATAAACGAGCCCTGACACGCCGCGCGCAATACATAGCCGAATTCCCACCCCGCTGGTCAATACGTGCGCCGCGGCCGTACGATCGACAGGCGCGATAGTAAAAGCCGCGCCCTGATAAGTCCCTCTCTCTCTCTCTCTCTTTCGCAGCGAGCTAGATCGTTACGCCTACGAGCACGCAGATATGTAGGGTAGGCGAGCTTACCCGCTCTTGCCTTTTGCAAATACACTTAAATTAATACGTGGTGACGCACGTACGTAAAGTAATAATGTTTACTGCAGAGGAAAAAATGTTGTGCCTCTTCTCTTGTGCTTCTATTCGCCGACGAAAGAGGATTATTTTGGCAGCCTGCGGTGGCTTGCATTGAATTTCACGAATGTAGAATGAGGCGCGAATGATGAAAAAATAAATTCGCAAAACCGTAGTTTCAGAAATACATAAATGCCAAGCAGAGTTATTTAGGATTATCGAATGGTGATAATTTGGTAGCTAGTTCCGGTGAGAGGTGAGAACGCAAAAAGCTATGCGGGTAAAGCTCAGCACCCTAATTGCGTATATGTACTCTTACTCACAGACACGCTTTCATCGAGTCTCTCTCTCTCTCTCTCTCTCTCTCTCTCTCTCTCTCTCTCTCTCTCTCTCTCTCTTTCTGATTTCAAAATAGGCATGAATGACTATAGTGAGCATACCGCGATCAATCATCGTATCGACGTGCACGAGACTCCTTCATTTGCATGTCGCTGATCAAACATTTGAAACGATGACAATCATTTTTTTTCGCTCCAACTCATTTCGTTCTTTTTTCTACGCCTTGCTTTTCCTATACTGATATGCGCCTTATTATTTCGGAGTTAAGCGAGGATTATTTCATATCGAATGATTGATTTAATTCAACGTGATTTACACTGTCATTGCGTGGCGGTGACGTGGCTGCTTGGCGGGAACGCTGGAGTCTTTCGAGTAAATGCATGAAGCACAAGGATTGTAAATTAGAAGTTAATAGGATTACTCTGTGATGAAATATTTAATTATTACGGAATTTCATTTAATTAGAAATGGAATATAAAATGGGATACAGTAGGACATTGTTAAAACTAACTTAGAGGGGCTAGTCTGTATTAAATTTACTAAAGATAAATAAAATTTTTATTACTTTTCTACTTTGAACCTCTAAAAGTTGACGATTTATGGACTATTTTTTCAGACAATATAAAGCACATATTTATAGTTAATAAATAGTTTACTGAAATTATGAAAAGTTCCAAGCAATTGAAAATATCATAAATTATTATTAGTTCGATATTAGGATAATGGCATTCTAGGATAATGCAAAACGGTAATTCATCTTATCCCAGCTTAATTAAGCTATATTGAAGCTAAATACGCAACAATGTTTACAAAATAGTTGACGACATCTTGTCTACATGATAATGCATTACATTTAATAACCAATATAATAAATTGATTACGAATTGTACTTTCAAATATTTTTTATAAATTGTATTTTACATAAATATACAATTTACGTTGAAGATATAAGAGAAAACACACGCAAGATTTAAATAAAATGAAAAGTCAATGTAAAATTATTAACATTGAATTAAAGTAAAACTAGTGGAAATCATGAGAGTTTGAAAAGATTTTAATCTTTAAAAATACCCGAAAATTCCGAAATCTGTGCGGAAAATGACCTAAACCAACAACAAAACCGCAAACGCAAATCTGTATTTGAGAATATAAATGTGTGTGCACTCGTGTGCGCGTGAGCGTATATGTGTGTATACATTTGCATGTATTCGTATACATTCATTTCGTGGGCTAAAAGGGGAGAGAGATACAGGCCAAAAGTTCCACACTCGTAACGCTGCGTGAATTTAGTTTAACTCAAAGGTAAGCTTCAGCGAGCCAAGTTCATCGTGTTTGTGAGAAACCAGGGATTTCGAAGTGTGCAAGTTGTCTCTTCCTCAACGCATTTGGACGCACTCACGCTTATATGAGCAAATATAATTTTGAGACGCATATGAAAGTTCTAATTTCTACTTGGATTATTATAATTTTGTTTGAGAAAGGAATAAAAAAGGCAAGTAAAGACTTGATTATTTAAATAAGATAATGGAAAACCATAAAATGTTTCAGACTCTAAGAATTTATCATCCAGCACTGTTTCTTAAATGAATATTAATATAAAATTTTTTGCTCGAAATTGTAGTAGTCATAATAAATAAATAAGTAGTACCATACACGTACGGTACGATAAGTATAGATTTTACGCACCTTTGGTGTTTGTCGCCCAAATGTAGCGGAAACTATAAACACTCGTACTTATTAGGAGAGCGTCAGGGTCCGGATCATGGGTCCGATTTAACTTTTGGGATATCTTTTAACATGTCAAAATATTGAGAAAGCTGGAATATTAGACTTTATTTATAAATTCTGGTTACATACATTTTCAGGTTTAGTTTCAGAATATATTGAGAAAAAATACTACCCGTTTGAAATAAATAAATTAGAAAAATTGTATCTTACATCTGCTAAGATAGAAAATTAACGTAGAAGTTGAACTTTGATCTATTTCTTGCAGAATTAGAAAAGCTTAACTTCCTCAACAGTTCTAATAATTCAAGTTATATTTGAAAAAGAGAGAAAAATCAAAAATGCACTTTTCAAGGATTTGTCGGTGCATTTTCGTTATTTGACTTTGGACTGTTATAACTTTTAAAGTAACAAAGGAGTAAAGCTTTCTTAATTTAGTAAAACGTAGACATTTTTATTTTATTTTAATTTGAATTTTTCAAATCAACAGAATCTGATATTCCGACTTTTGTCATATTTTGATATCTAGAAACACATTTGAAACGGATTCATGATCCCAAACTCTGACACTCCTAGTTAGTGCACATCGAATTTTATAAAACTTAAATAGTGCGCTAAGTAAATAGTGTAACGCACAAGTATGCTAATTAATTTTCTGTTTTTTTAGACTGTTTCAAATAAGTAGTTTAATCACATGCTTAGCACCTAAATAGTCAAATTTTACGAATACGATTTAAAAAAATATTAGAAAATAGAAAAATTGAAATAATTGTATTGCCAATATTATTTATTTGAATGGCACTTTAACAAATTTTTTAGCGTCAAATACAAAAAATAAATAATAATGCAAATCTCTTACTTTAAAAATAATATCATCTGTTTCATGCTAATAGAACAATAAATTTATCACATATTTTCACAGCTTAAAGTAAATGGAAGTAAGAAAAAGAGAAAGAGAAGAGCAATTTAAGGCTACTTTACGATGTGATCTCTACGAGTAGACAAACATTGTTTAACTCGTAAAGAAAAAGAAATAAGCCGCGAGCTATCACTTAATAGTCATGAGCGCACAGAAAAAGGCAAAGGGATTCGACCCAAAGATTAAAGATTAAAGATTTATTGATGTGACACACACTATGTGGGAAATTTTTAAGCTCTGAATATATCTAATCATAAATTCTTAGTACATTATTAACAAATATTATGATTTCTTCTTAGATATGAGATACTCTAATTAAAAATTATGTAGTTAATCAGTTTAATAAGTTTTTCATAATCTCGATTACTTAGAAGTTCAAGTATTATCGTAATATTAGTAAATATTTTAGAACTATTAGTTTTTAATTTTTTATAATTATATTAATACATAATAATTTAATATTTTTAAGAAATAGTTAGTGTTTAACTAAAACTTCTTTTAGTTAAATATATCGACTATAAATATATCCACTTTTTTGGACATTGTCTTTTAGTAAAAACTCTTGAGTTCTTAACTTATAAAAATAAAATTATTATGGCTGCCTTAATATAGGTTTTCTCTACTGAATTTTCATTTATAATATACGATTTATTATAATTTAAGATTTTTTACTTCTTTTATTTTCTGTTTTACTATCGCTTAGTAGTAGTATCGTATTTAAACCCTGATCATTTATAGCACAATTTATTCAATATGTCATAATGGAAAATCGTATTACTTTATTTTTTTAATATCAATTATTTTCCACGCTTAATTATTTTCCACACTTAATTATTATTTTTCTCTGTGCTTCTATTACTCTTTAAAAAATAATTTCATTATGATTCCACTACCCTTCCCTCTCTCTATCTCTCTCTCTCCCTCTCTTTCTCTCTTTCTGTCTTTCTGTCTTTCTCTCTTCCTCTCTCTTCCTCTCTCTCTCTCTCTCTCTCTCTCTCTCTCTCTCTCTCTCTCTGTCTCTC